>OVAO01003419.1:0-11293 GCA_900406285.1 Biscutella auriculata | reverse complement strand
CCCTCAAAGTTTCAGCCCCATCGGAGTTCGTTTGTGCGAGGAAGTCTCTCAAGGAAAGCCTCGTACGGCCCGGCGAAGTCGTACAGTACATGCCCGGCAACCCCCATCGACCAACCTCGACCAGATCTCGCCTTTTCGTCATTCCCTCTCGACTGATCTTCATCATCTCACCCCAAAGAGAGACCCCAGCCAAGACGTCAACTTTGGAGAAGATTCGGTCGAAGGAACACGCACAACTTCTCTGTACGCCGGCGTTCCGTACCGGCCGTACCAGACGCCCCCAACTTCAAATCCATCGACCAACGCTCTTCCTTTCTCATCTCTTCTCTCGACTCTTCTTCTCTATATATCTGTTTGGTCGACGAATAACGAAACTCACTCCATATGATTGTAGGTTTAAGAATTTTGGACGTTGTGGCCGCTTCATCGTAGCCGGCCGTCGACGGATCCATCTCCAAGGTCGGTTTCACGTAAGTCAGCGTGTATCAAATGTGGTACCTCATAAGGTCTAGCTTTCTATCATGTAATCTTACTCCTTCAGGGGGTTTTTCCATCTCCTCATATCGTTATATTTCAGGTCCTTCGTTTTCCTCATCACTGAGGACAAAAACTTTTGCTAACTCCTTGTCTTTCCTAGACAAGGGTCTTGTTTCATAGACTTGCATACCATAGCCCCTAGATCCATGCTAATCATCCCTCTCTTCATACAGATTTTCACTTCTGTGGCAACTAGAAACGATATACAAAATCCAATAATTCCTCATATTTTCTTTCCATCTTCAAGACGACAAAGTCAATTGGAACTTCTACACCTCGAAGCGTGATTGGTAAATCTGCTAGCAATCCTTCTGGTTTTCGAACTTAACTATCTGAAAAGATAATGTTCATCCTGCAAGGAACAAAAGAAGTGAAACCAATACATTCAAAAATAGATAGGGCATCACATTCGGGCTAGGGAATAGTGAGACCCCCTGGATCGACTTCTTTAGTTGGATCAAGTGTCGGTAGAATGATTGAAGTATAGATGTTTGGCAACAAGTTCTTCTTAAGCTTATCTAGTTTCTTGAGCATTTCCCATGCTTTATCCTTGATGGATTGGTAAACCCTCGGGTTAGATAGAGTTGCAGAAATTTGAGGTTGGTGGTTCTCTAAAACTTTTAGACTCTCAATGAACTTTTCTCTTTGTTCCCCAATGTGCCGGCCTGGAAAAGGAAGTTTTGGGATATAAGCGTCTACCACTTTGGTATCCTTAGAGACAGTCTCAGTGTTTCCTTTCCTTCGGAAACGTTCACCCCCCACTGGGATTCTCATTGTCCTCGATGAGAACAACGGAGGAGATGACATTGACATACTCGTTTGACGGGGAAACACATTTTCCTAGAAGTGTTCCTGGTTGTCTACCTGAGCAACCTGATTTTCTAGAGTGTTTATGTGAGAAGACATAGAGTCAATCTAGAGTTCAAGTCAGTGTAGTTGTTTAAAGTAATCTCGGCATGCCATTGATTTCGAGATTAGCCTCGGCTCCACACCTGAAACATGATTATGCAATACAAAACAACATAAAAGACTCTAAATGCAACCTAAGCTAATGCAAAATGAATGAAAATGAATACCAAAAACGATTACAAACGCTACATATCAGACAATGAAAAACATGANGGGGGGGGGGGGGGGGGGTAATCATTTTGATTGATGATGAGGAAGTTGTGGAGGAGAAACAAGTTGAAGAAAAAGTTGTTAATGTTAAAGGGAAAGGAAACACTTCTAGTGAGAAGAAGTATTCTACACCAAAGGAAGCCGTCTTCGAACCACCACCATATGAGCATAAGCTTCAATTTCTCGGTCGCCATAAGAAGCAACTTTTGGAGGAGTATCGAGCTTAATTTAAAGAGAAAATGAAAGAAGTTCAAATAGCAATTCTGCTAATAGACGCCTTCTTGCTAAATCTCAACTACATAAAGTTCTTGAAGGATGCAATCAAGAAAAAGTTGCAGAACTTAGGAATGGTGATACTAAAAAGGAACATAGTTCTATCACTCAAGAGAATAATGCTCTTAAGAAACTTGAAGATCCATGGAGTTTTACTCTCCTTTGTGCTTTAGGGTCATTCGCTTTTGATAAATGCTTATGTGATTTAGGAGTTAGTGTTAGAATTATACTTTTATCTATTGTTAAGAAACTTGGGCTCTCCTCTCTTACACTTTGTAGGATCTCTTTGGTGTTTGCCGATAGATCCGTGAAAGTCTTGCTGGGCATGCTTGAAGATCTTCATGTGAGATTAAGGAACAACGAAGTCCCAACTGATTTTGTGGTCTTGGGATGGAAGATGAGCCTAAAGACCCACTTATCTTTGGTAGATCGTTCTTAGCAACTACTGGAGCAATCATAGATGTCAAGAAAGGAAATATCGATTTGCATCTAGGAAAAGCTCATGTCCAACAATACCAAGGCAACAATGAGGAATCCTACCATTGATGGTCATGCCTTTTATGTAGAGATCGAGGAAGAGACTAGCAATAGTAAGACTAGTCTATATGAGAAATGAGTGAGCTCAAAGCTCCAAAGTTAAAACCCAAACATTTTCCTAAGGGGCTAAGGGAAGGCCTCCACAAGCCAACCTTGGTTTTTTCCTACTCCCTATCAACATTAATGGATGGAGGAGACAAGATTTTTTTGTGATACGAGTTCATGCCTCAATGTGATATTCAAAAAAGTTTGTGATAACTTGGGATTTGAGATGACCGACCCTACCCACATGAACATAGCTATGGACATTGCTTCAGCCAATAAACCATGTGGTATTGTCTATGATGTACAATTCAAGATCAACAAGCTCACCAATCGATCATCCTAGGAAGAACTTCCATATGCTTATCTAGAGCGACCTTGGACTTCAACAGTAATGAGTTGATCCTAAGGAATGTGGACGAGGGAGTCATCTACACACTATTTAGGACAAACCAAGGCTGGTACTAGGCAACCATGATGGAAGGAGGATATGTTGATGAAGATCCATCCGAGAGTGATCCGGAAGAAGAACCGGACGACCAAGGCCCCAATGAAGTCACAAGGAAGTTCACAGAGGCTTTGAAGAACATCTTTGATGAGCAGCACCAAAACTTCTTAACCACCAAACCAACCATGAAGCTCTCTTAGAAATAGAAGGAGAAGTCAATGATAATTATTGAGACTTACGTTGGAAGCAGGAAATTGAAGACGGCTGGAATCAATGCATGATGGAAAAGATTGGGAATCTTGAATCTCAAAATGCGTTTCTAACATCAAGATCATTGAGAGGCTTTAAGACATGATCATCAAGCTTGATAATGACTCTAAACCTCTAATAGTTTGTGTTTTTAATGATTTGATGATTCATTTCGTTGCATTTTTCATCAGATTATGAAGCGTTTAAAGTCCTTTAGGTTGCATTTGCATGTCATTTGTGATTCCAGGTGCAGTGTTGGAACTATTCAGGAAATGGATCAACATGGAAGGAAAAGAGAGCAAAAATGCCTAGGCACAATATTTTGGAGAAGCATACTGATAAGATGGTTTTGGGTCGATTTGGTGGCTTATCAATGTAGTATGGGTAAGATGGGTGATCAGAATGTCAAACCAACTCGGGGGAAATTGACTCACAAGTTTTATGATGGATTTTACTAAGTCTAGGTAAACTAAAGGGGTTTATTCTATCACTAACAACTCCTAAGCAGTAAACTAATAGAAAACAAAATTTCAGAAATGAGGAAAAACTCATGGATTAGGGAAATCGATACTGGTAAAGGTGTACATGCTAGATTGGTTTACTAAACTCCCTTGGGCTTATCCTATGTCTAAGAATTTCAAATATAAACTAACTCACTCTCGTGATGGAATCCCCTTTTCTAACATGCTATTACACAAATCTCTTGGCAATAAAACATGAATATAAAGCACTAAGCACAATTCCATACAACAATTATCCAATAACTTAGACAATCTCTTGGAAAGAATTGACTAACAACCTATTCACTTGTTCGGGGATTCTATCAAACACCTTTCGGGCGATAAATCTCCTAAGATCTAGACTAGGTTAGCTACTCCTATTCTAGCATTAAGTTCATGAACAGATTGAGAATACTTATTCTAATATAGATCTAAACCATTTCTAGCAATCAACTCTACAGGATCTAACCCCTAATCCATAAGTTATAGAGATTACTCACAATTCATACCTAAAACACTTAGAGAGTTTTAGACATGATTTGTGAGAAGGATTGAGATTATAAAACTAAGAATAAAAAAAATAAGAGGAACAATCAAATGGAAAAAGAATTGCAATAATAAAAGTACCTAAGAAATCTCTCACAAATGAGATCTAAAACTTCAAACCTAAGAAAAATAAGACCAAAAACGTTATTAGGGTTTTTGGGATTGGATCTATATATAGGAGATCAAAATTAAGGGCAAAAATGGAAACAAATTTGATGACGGCGGGGCCTCCGCCGGTCAGTGCAGACCGACGCACTTGACCGACACTCTATGTCCGTCGTCTCTGGTTGAGTTCTGTCGGTTTGTCAGGACCGGCAGGCTTGACTGGCGTCCATTGTCCAAAGCGGTCTGGGTAAACCTCAGCAGCCAGTGCATACCGCTGGGCCTGACCGGCGGTCTTCCTCAAGATCGTCCTGTTTGAGGTCCACCGGTCTGGCGTGATCGGTGGTCTTGACCGGCGTGTCTGGTTTTCCCGGGAGTTAGCCGATTTTGCTCTGAAAATGCTCCATAATTGCTCAGTTTATCTCTTTCGCCTTCTCTGCACCTTAAATGATGAAAAATATATAAATGCAACCTACATAATCTAAAATGCATCCTAAACTAGTGCAAAACGAATGAAAACCGAGTGGTAAAACCGGTAAAATTCACACTCATTACATATCGGTATGTTGGGACCGATACCATGCCCGAGAGTCATCACGTGAAGTTATCTACCAAAGAAGATCGGTCACGCACACCACCGGTGCACAGACCGGTGTGATCCCAAGAATATGTGACGGGTACCGTCACCCATACTGGTGGGCCTGACCGGTACACACACTCGCGTTTCCAAGAAAACCAGACTAAACCCAATTTAATGGGATTTTTACTTTGTAATTTTTGGCTAACTATATAAATGGAGCCAAAGTGAAACTAAAACCCTAGTTTTTCATTTCTAGTTGTTATTCTAGTTGTTCTTTAGTTTTCTTTGGAGTTTTTCGAGAGAGTGCTTTTAGATCTAAATTTTCTTCTTCTCGGGAGACCTTGTACTTCTGAGTTTATTTTTTTGAATTTATCTTCTTTGATTCTTGTCTTCAATTATTTTACTGCTTTCAATTTCAGTTTCTCTTTTTTAAATCTTTCTCTCAAATCATGTCTAAAAACTATCAAAGTGTTCTAGGTATGATTTGTGAATAGTCTTTTATAGCTATGGATTAGGGTTAGAAAATGGTAGAATTGAATTGCTAGAGTGGTTTAGGGTTGATTAGAATAATTATCTTCTTCTTATTCATGAACTTAATGCTTGATTAGGAGTTGCAAATTTGACCTAGATCTTAGGAAATATGTCGCCCGGAAGGAAAAAATTCCCGAAAAAGTGAATAAGCTGTCAATCAAGTCTTTTCAAGGGATTGATGGATTGTTGTATGAGATTGTATAGATTGTTGTATAGATTGTATGCATTGCTTTCTGATTGTGTTTTCTTTCAAGAGATTTTTTAGAAGCATGATTAGGAAAGAGTTTCTATCACGAGAGTGAATTAATCTACATTAGTAATTCCTAGACATAAGATAACCTTAATTGCGTAAATTGAACCATTATAGCATGAACATAAACTGCCGAATTCGATTTCCCTAGTCCATATGCTTGTTTATTTCTGAATTTATATTTTCGTCAATTATGTTAACTTTTTTTTTTTTCTAATTGCTCATTTATTTTAGTATTTTAGATAAGATTGTTAGTGACATACAACCCATATCATTCCAACCTAGACTTAGTTGGATTGCATCCCACAAAATATTAGTATTCTAACACCACCCGAGATTGGTTCGACAACTCTCTTTTACCCTATAATACATTGATAGTAGGATCCCAAAAACCCAGAAAATATAACTTATCAATTAGCGTTGTTGCCATATCAGATTTCGTGCTAGATATTTGCCTTTTGCAATTGCAAGGGACTAGGTTTTTATTTTCATTTTCGGTTACTGATACTATTACTCCTTGTGTTTTGAATTCAGGTACAACCATGGATGACTTCACATCAGAGTACGCAACATTCACCTTCAACACCGGTTATCAACATGAGATCATAATGCCCCAATCACCACACGCTTACAACACAACAACGCAACAATACCACTACAATGGACCTCATTACAACGAGGACCGAACTAATCAGCTATTGCAGCAAATCTTAGAAGGCTAGAGTCAATTTGCACTTCTCCTTAGAGAGACTCGGCATGATCTCAACTTCAAGCGCCGAGGTAACATCTCAAGTTATCGATTCATGAGTAACGCTCAACACAGATATCATGGTTATCAATCAGAGCATAGCAAAACTTACCTCTCACCTGACACTATTGGAGAGCAAAGTGACCCAACTAGAGCAAACGAACAAATTTTTTATGGACAACTTACAGTCACGGACACACAACTAGAAATAAACGCAGTCAATTCAATAATAGCAAGTGTTCTCATTTAAGACTATGAGGAAAGAGGTAGAGGGTGATCATTCCGAGTAATGAAAACCAAAGCAAAAAGGATAACTACTAGTGAGAAGGAAAATCTTCCACAAGCACCAACCTATGAACAACCTCATGATATGCCTAAAATCCCTTATCCCGGTCGCCATAAGGCAGTCACTAAAGTAGACAGTAATCTATCCAAATTCGAAGACCCTGGGAGTTTCACTCTTCCTCTTACTCTAGACTGTTCAAATTTTTAAAAAAGCTTATGTGATTTAGATGCTTCTGCTAGTATCATGCCTCTATCAACTGCTAACAAACTTGGCTATGATTCTTTTGAACCTTGCAACCTCTCGTTGGTGTTAGCAGATAGATCAGTGCGAAAACAAGTGAGCATGCTGAAGAGTCTTCCAATGCGGCTAGGAGATGTAAATCCCAACTTTCGTAGTGTTAGAGATGGACGACAAGCCTAAGGACCTTCTCATATTGGGAAGACCATTCTTAGCAACAATTGATGCTACAATCAAGGTGCAGGATGGAATGATGAAGGTGAATTTGGGGAATGGTCGTGTTAGGAGATATGTAAATAAGTCAGCAAGGAAGAAAGATGTCGACCATGGCCAAGCTTTATCTGTTGAGTTCATAGATAAGCCTCCAAAGGAGAAACCCAAGGAGTCAACTGAGAAGAGCATTCCCAAACCAACTCAACCGACACATCAAGGAACATCTCGAATCGTTGAAACCAAAGTTGAAGAAGAGACTAGCATTGGTAAGTCTAGTCAAGCTGATGATTGGACTGAGCTCAAAATGCCACAAACCTCAAGATAATCAAGGAGCTTCAGAAAAAATTCGCAGCATTTGAGAAACGCTTCAAACTGCCTTGATCAATAGAAAGAACGTCAAGCTATGCGACGTTAAACAAGCTCACTTGGGAGGAAGTCCCATGTCTATCTATGTACATACATTATTTAATTTTCTTTCTTTTTCGTTTGATTTATTTATTACACTTGTTTGACTTGGACGATGTATTTGGATGTTTAGTGTTTTTGCAAGAACTTTCAAGTATCTTGGTCGAGTCATAGTACATTCCATCGATACTAAAATCGATGTTGAGAAGAACCACGCAAGGGAAGAAATTCAAGCAAAATGTCCAATTTTGGAAAAAGGTACCGGTCCCAGTACCGATCTACCCGACCGGTCCCCCTTCGCAAAAGATGGATACTTGTGACCAACACCGGTCACTATACCAGTCATAGTTAGTGACCGGTACGAATGGGCAGACGGTACTGTAAAAACACATTTGTCAATATACCAGTTAAAAACGGACTGGTATCGTATATGCAAAAAAAAATTAGAGCACCGTACCAGTTGAGGTACTAGTCAAACCGAATGGTACAAGGTACGAAAAACGGTTTTTCTCGGGTTTTTTGCAGTTCCCTCCCACTTCTCTCAACTCTCTCGCTCTCTCTCACGCGATTTCACCCAAAATTCAATCAGAATTTTCGATTTACCTCGTTTCTTCACCGATTTCATTCGTTCAAAAGCCATACTTCTTCATGTTCTCATTACTAAGTGCATACCATTCGATTTGCATCTTCAAAGCAAGGTAAAATCACTCAAAACCCCAATTTTTTGGGATTGCTACTCATTTAGGTCGAACTTCGAATTCAAGTTTGATTCTAAGTTGTTTAGTGATTCAATTGCTTGGTATTGTCATGATTAGTGACTATTTATGAATTTCTATGGTTGATTGTCCTTAATTTGATTGATTCATGCTGAAATTTTAAATTTTCAAAGGATTTCTGGAATGCTTCATACCGAGTGACGAAGATTGAAAATTGGACTCTCTAAACTTGATTTTAGGAACCAATTTACTTTTCATTGTGCTATATATGTTCATCTAATATTGAATTTGATTCGATTTAGTTGAAATTTAACACTTCTTGCTATGCTGAATTTTTATGACTTAAGAAAAAATTCGTTGAATTGGTGATGAATTTGGAATTGCCTTGTTGCTGAATGTGATTTATTGGTATGATTGCAATCCGAATTGATAGATTTCAAATCTTTTCAATCATATATGCACTTATACGTTTTCTTAAGCTCGATCATGAACCTAAACATGTTATTTTTTCAAGATCAATTATGGCCAGAACAAGAGACAAAGGGAAGCCAATCGTTACTAGTAGTGGAGCTGCTAAGAAGCAGAAAGGGGTGAGTGATAGTCACTCGGAGCGAGATCATTCTTCTTCCCCGATTATTGAGGGTCCAGTTCAAAAACATTGGAGAGTGTGGAGCAGAGCTGAAACTGTTGCAAGAGATACAATCAGAACAGAAGAAAACGCCATACCTCCACATAATGAGCGAGTTAGGAAGGCCAGAGTAAAACGCCTAAAAGAAGCCAAGGAAAGGGCACAGTCGCCACATGTACAAGACATGTTCAAGAAGTTCATGGGATTCAATTTTGTGGGGACTCTCTTTCCACACCCACCCGCTCTCGAAAACCTTGGTATAATGGACGATGTTGCGAGGTTGATGAGAAGGATGGGTCTTGAAAGCTTGATTGGCATGGGGTACAATGCACATAAGGAAGTGATGTGTTGGTTCTTGGCCAGCTTAGAGGTATACAACACCCTAGGGGGGATTTTGTGATGCGAGAGGTGGTGGTTTTATCAGATTCAGGGACAAGCACATAACGGTACATGAATTTGATTACACGAAAATAGCTAAGGTCTACGGTTTCCTGCTGCATGGGAGTCTGGGTTTAGAGAGGCTATTAGAGAGAACAAGCAGGCGCACGAGTGCATTGGACATGGGATATTCAAGGGAGGAAAGACCAAGGCTAGGACCATCCGCCCTCCAACTCTGCGCTATGTGCACAAGGTGCTAGCTCACTCTATCTACTGTAGACGTGAGACGGGAGAGATTCACACGGACGAGATGAATTTCATTCCGCTAACGACTGTTGATAATTTGCGTGAATACTACGACGAGTGGGACTTATTTTATGGGATGGAGAATCGGCGCTCGATCATCGTTCAAACATTATGTGCTGAGATGGTAGAATTGTAGGAGAGATTGTGGAACATCCATGACAACACTCCTCGGATCAGCTTCGGGGGTCTGCTTACCCCACTTTTAGAGCATCTTGATGTAGCATTGGATATGCCATATGTACCGCCACAGTTCCTGGATCTTCTATATTTGCAGATGGTGCAGACCCTGAGGTTGAGTCTGAGTCTGAGTCCGAGGACGAGGAGGCACAACCCGTGTATGGGAGTGCCCGTTATTATGCCGTACCAATTCGTGTCCCGCCAGAGCGCGAATTGCTGCGTGATGTGATCATCGATAACAACATGAAGAGTTGTTTGATCTGTTACCAGGATATGTTCATGAGGTCTATGGCTAAGGCCTAGATGAAGACCTAGGCCAAGCTAAAGAAGCTTACAGAGTTTGTTATTAGCAAAGGGGGTCTTGCATCAAGCTGCATAGGAGAGACATCAGCTAGCACCTTCGATCCGCATTTATCCCGACCAGGCAGTCCACTAGTGCACACGATAACATGAGTAAGAGCACTGCCGAGCCACCTCGACCTTCAGAGTATGAGAGGCGCCCGAGGATACAGTTTGCACTGCTCCCGGTCTATGAGTCCGACAACGAGATCCCAAACTTCAACTCCGACGAGGAATTTGATCCAGACACCTATTTCCCATAGGCCACTCTATCACCTTAAACTACGCACTTAGGTTTTATTTTTTGTTTTTAATTTTTTTAATTTTTATCTTCCTTTATTTTCTTAATTTTTGATTTCTTCTTCAAACTTGACACACAAGCACTATGATGTTAAGTTTTGGGGGAGACCGCCTTTGAACTAATCTTATTTGCTATTTGGATACTAACTTTGTTCGCTATCTTATTTTATTGAACTAATATTGCATTGATATCTTTTGTTTTGTTTAGTTCTTATTTCTCATTGATTTTGCTTTTTAATGACTTGGATGCTTGAGTCTTTGCATTGGGAGTTTGATGGTCTTGCAGGTTATATTCATATATTAGGGTCATGCAATGGGGATTTCATGGATATTGAGGTCAGTGTGAAGCAAGAATTAAACAGGGTTAGAATACTTGGTTGAAATGAGCATAATTCAGAATCAGGAGAGACTGGACCGGTCAAGGTACCAGCCAGTTCTCATCGGTACACTCGTGGATGACATTTCTGTGGCGAGTACCGACCACACTACCGGTCACCTCAATGACTAGTTTGTTTGGACAGATCGACATAAGCACTTATATCGGTCATTGTATCGGTCAAGAAGTGACCGGTACACCTCTAGAGGCCAGAATCCCAAGTCAACATCGGTCGTGTACACTAGTCACCTTACCGGTACCTGGTACCCGATTCCCACATAAGTCAATTTTTGTAACTTTTTTTAGGGAGGTTGACTGAAATAGCACACATTTCAATCGAAATGACTAGATCCATACAATTTTTTTTATTACTACGATTTTTAAATGCCCAGCGAGCCCTTGTATTACGTTGTAATTCGCTAACGTGTATTAGTTAACCCAGCCGTCAAGCGCTACTTACTACGATACAA
>OVAO01003417.1:0-11294 GCA_900406285.1 Biscutella auriculata | reverse complement strand
TTCCAATGAGTGTGTGGTGGTTAGTTCCGCAGTACGTTCTCTTTGGTATCTCGGATGATTTTGCAATGGTGGGTCTTCAAGAATTCTTCTACGACCAAGTCCCGAGTGAGCTGAGGAGTGTGGGATTGGCTTTGTACTTGAGCATATTCTGTATTGGTAACTTCCTCGGCAGTTTCATAATATCAGTCACTGATAAAGCGACTAGCCAATCTGGTCAAGTGAGCTGGTTTGCAAACAACCTGAACCAGACTCATCTAAATTACTTTTATTGGTTATTTGCTTGTCTCAGCTTTCTTGGCTTAACCTCCTACTTGTATTTTGCAAAGTCCTGCGTTTAACAAAGCCAAAGTCCTACTTTTATTGGTTACTTTTACGTCATGTCAATTAATAAATTCCCATGTTGATCGATGAGACGATGACCTATTAACTTATCAACTGTGCTACACGAGCTAACTTTAAAAAAAATCAGCTTGATAACTGAAATCCGGTAGAATAAAAGTAGTTCAAACTATGAACACTGGTTAGTGTTAAACCAACTTCGTCGCGTATCTTAATGTTTTCTCGCCCACACAGAGTTATTGAAAATGTGAGATGACCTAACTGTCAAAGAACTACTATTCAGAGTATACGTACCAATCAACCCTTATTTTTTGATTATGCACCTACCATTTTTTAATGGACTAGCCATTCCGAAACTATACACCTTTTTATTATCTGATTAATCTAAACCAACTAAGAGTTTATCTATTTATAATTAATTATTTCATTAAATTATTAAAAAAATATATGTCATTATTGTAATATAATTTTTCTACGATAATATATCTATTTTTTTTTTAAAGTATCATTAGAAGAATATATTTTATTTTAATTTTTTTAAGATTTAATAATTTAATAATATTTTTTTCTACAAGTCACGATTCAAAAAAAAACTTATAAGAATATTCTTTGTTGTTTAACATTTTATGATTTAATAATTTTATAATATTACTTCAAGTCACAATTTTTTTTAAATATTCCTAAAGAAATATTTTTGTTATTTAATTTTAAAAAAATATTTAATAATTTATAGAAATATTACGATTATAGATTTAATAAATTTTTTAAATTATTTTCACTTTGATATTTGTTATTACAAAATAAAAATCACATACTTTTGATAATATTTTAAAAGCATTACATTTAAAAAAAAATTATTGGTTAATAGTTTTAATAATAGGTTAAATTTATCTATATTATATAAAATAACTTTTTAAAATGTATGATTTATTGTTTTATAAATTTCACTAATCTAATCATATTTTAAAATTAATATCAGTTTTAATAATATTTTAAAATTAATATCAATCTTAATTTTTTTAATTAATCAGATATCAATAGATATCTTCATATAAATTTTCAATTCATCATGTAAAGTTTAGAGACGAGTGGTATTTTATGTTACGGTCATTTGTATTAATCAAAATCAGATATTACGAGTCACTGGACCGTGACTTTAACTAATCTCAAGCTACTTATACTCTGCACATTCTACTAAAAAATTTACAGGTACCTTACTAAAATTTTGTTATTTGATAACAATTTAAAAGAAAGAACTTTGCTTTTATAAGACTGCAAAACTTGAAAAGATGATAAATATGTCTATTTTTAGATTTGAGAATTATAATATAGCTATCATACTTCTTTCTGATTTGGCTTCATCTTATCGTGTCAAAATAGTTTCAAATTCGTTGTTGTGAGAATAGGATAATGTCTTGGTGGTTTTTTTGTTATTTTTCTTAACTTTCATCGTATACATAAAAGAGCCATTGTTTGTTGATGCCGATGATGATTTAGCAATAGGTTTATTGGGCTTTGTTTGAGTGTTACTGTTGATACTCTCCTTCAAATTTGAGGTGGAAGGTAGTTCAACTCCAAGTTTATGTCCCAAATCTTTAAATGTAGTTTGAAGAAGAGACTTGGTAAAGATATCGACTAATTGCAATACTGCAGGAATGTGTCTTGTTTCAGTGAGACCAAGAGCAACTCTTTCTCTAATATAATGTCAATTAGTCTGAAAATGCTTGGTCCTTGAATGAAACAATGAATTTGTAGTCAAGTGAACAACAAATAAGTTATCAAAGTGCAAAATTGAATGTCTTTTTTTGTGAAATATGAAGATTCTTAAGAAGAGAAGTTATCCAAGTCATTTCTACAACAGTTTCTACAAGAGCCATATACACTGCTTCTATAGAAGACCGTGAGACTGTTAATTGTCTTTTAGCACTCCAGGAGATGATGTTGTTACCTAAGAATGTGCATATACCAGTTGTGGACCGTCTTGTGTCTTGACATCCCGCCCAACCATTGTCACTATAAATCAAAACCAGAGGAAGACTAGATTGTCCATTGTGTAACCCAAGTGTCATAATGTCTTTCAGATACCGGAAAAATCCTTTTCAGAAGTCCACATTTTGCAATAGTTGGTGAATGCATCCTTTGAAAGAAAAAATGGCAGCAAACTGGATGCATGGGCGCGTTATAGTGAGGTATTGAAGTTTTCCTGCCAAACTCCGAAAGTAACCAGGCTCAGAGAAGACTCCAGCTTCAGTCGTTGAAGTAAACAACCGTAGAGGAAGCGATGTGGCAACAATATTACATGATTCCATACCAACGTGGAACAAAATATCTTCTGTATACTTTGTTTGACTCAGAAAATAGACATGTTAGTGTGTTGAGAACCTGAACACCAAGGAAGTACTGAAGTGAACTGAGGTCTTTCATTGCAAACTGTTTACTCAAGGCAATTTTTAGAAGTTTCAGAGCCTCTGTATCACTTCCTGTGAGTAGAATATCATCAACATAAAGCATTAGAACCATAGTAATCCCATCGTGCTGAAATACGAATAAAGACATATCTGATTTATTGGATTCGAACCCATACTCAAGAAGAAACGAGCTAAACTTGTCAAACCAAGCTCTCAACGTATGTTTCAAGCCATACATGGCTTTGTCAAGCTTGCAAACATAAGAAGGATACTCTGAGTTTTCAAGTTTAGGAGGCTTAAGACCACCCACATCAATGGGTTCTTAAACATAGTTTCTAATGAATTTAATAGTAATATTTTCTCAAACCAAGAAATTAAGAACCCTAAACAAATATTTTACAAAACTCTTCTCCATTGATAGTTTCTTATTTGAAGTTTTTAAAAAATTATGAATAAAACATTAATATTAAAGGATGTGAGGAAGATGATTTCCTAAGTAAAGAAGATGTGAAGAACAAGAAAACATAAACACTTCCATTTATAAGAAGAGAACTACATTGTTTACTACAAGGTTTGTGCAAGTGATAGGTTTGGCTCGGGACAACTTGAATCACACCTGGTTGTTCTGCAACATCAGAGAGATAAAGCATTACTCAAGTTGAGATATCTATCTTCTTTTCTGAATTCTGAGCAGACATATACTCAAAGTTTTATATATGTGGCTCTATTTCTAGTGATTACAAAACTCATATGTGATGTGCTTATCTTAACCTGACTGGAATATCACAGTTTATGCATCTTTTTAGACGAAAAAGGATTTCAGTGATCACAAGTTCACAACCAGATAAGCACATATCCAACTAACATTGTATATTCAGATTTCAAATCATATAGAGTGGTCCCTAGATTTGTTCTACATTCGCCAGACTATCTAAGTTATAAATACCAGTATGAAGTACATAATCAAACGAGAATGGTAATGAGAAAAACGTATTGGATATCTCTTCGACTTGCTCAAGTGTGAGCTTAGCTGAAAAAAACAGCAGCAGCTTCTTTGTAACTGAAAATTAGAGCATCCTGTGCAACTTCCTCACTGTAATTAGCATCAGAACAAATTGTTTCCACAACAAAGAATCCATATTGCAGGAATAATCGAAATTAATAACAGAGAGGACAAACACAATCAAACAACACAACTTTACAATTCATGCTTCCTATGGAAAATCCCCTATTCCAGAGAAATAAACCCTAAATTAAAGAGATCACACTCGGAAAGTGTATCATTCAAGACACAAACCAACCGAAATTCATCAATTTCTCATCGAAATCGCAATGGTCTCTCAAAGTTAACAGACCTGCCGAGAGCGGAGGAAAGGGTACGGAGATGATAAGATTTGGGTTCCTCATCGATAGGCTTTTCGGTGTAGATGATGTGAAATCGATTTCAAGGGATTCGAAATCGCTTCGAAACCCCATTTCGCCGACGAAGCTCTAGTTTTTTTTTCTGGTTATCGCGAAAATGGAAGAGAAATCGTTGACCCTGCGCGTTTTTTTTTGCATTTTTCAGAATCGAATCAGAACACGACACGTATCGGTTCTGATTCGATTCTAAAAAATGTTAAACCAGAACCGTTTCTCATATTTTTATTTTACTTTCATTTTCTTTTTAGGTTAAGAAATCCTTCTTTTTTAGTTAAGAAGTCCTGATGGCCTTGCCCTAACCATGTAGATGTCTTCTTTGAGATCCCCGTGAAGGAAATCACCCTTAACATGAAGTTGAGTGAGAGGCCAACTCGTATTGTTGTTGTTCGAACCACTAGGCTAAAAGTCTTAAGAAAGTCAATTCATTCTTCTTGATGAAAGCCTTTGGCCACAACCCTTTCTTTGAATTTGTCAAACAATCCCTCTGCATTCTGTTTAACTCAGAAAACCTATTTGCAACCAAGTAAATTCTTTGAAGACTCAGTTGGAACTAAATGCCAAGTTTTTTTTAGTTTGAATTTCCATCACTTCTTCCATAGCCTTTATCCAACTATGATCCTTTAAAGCAGCAACTACTATCTTTGGTTCAGTGAGTCTATGAGGATTGGTCAAGAGAAGATAACATGGATTTGGTTTCCCGATATCTTTCTTAGCTTTAGTAGACATTGGGTGCAGATTTGTTGAACTAATTGGAGCCATATCTACAGAGAAAAAAAGAAACTTTGGTTTCTTTGTTTTTTGGGAATTAAAAGAGAGAATTCTTATAAGGTTTATATTAGAATAAGGTTTGGTGGTGTAGCCCTAATCCATTGTGATTACGGATCATCAATCCATATCTGTTAAAAATTCAAATATGTTTGCTAGCAGACATTGTTGTGCAGATTTGGCTTTGTTCTCTTCTTCTCTTTGTTGTGCTCTACAACTTTGTACTGTCTTTACTATTGCAAATTGGGGAGAGCTTGTTATTGTCTTGGATGATTTTGTTGTGGGCTTCAATTTCTGAGTCTGGCCCATCTCTACTTTTATTATTTGGGTTGTGTTGTTGGTTCTCTTCTAGTTAGTACCCCCCTGCAAACTCGAGGTGGTTGGGAAGTCCACACCGAGTTTGAACCAAAGAGAACTGAAGATGTGTTGTGGCAATGATTTCGTAAAGATATATGCCAGCTGCTGAGTTGTTGTAACCTGTTTGATAACCAAAGATCACGACGTTACCTTTTCCCGTGCATAATGGAAATGTGTTTCAAAGTGTTCTGGTCTTGGATGAATGATGAAATTTACATAAGGATGAACTGCTGATCAATTGTCACAATAGAGCTCTGCAGGTTGTTGCTGAGGTTGGCATAAGTCACCAAGAAGGTTAGAGATCCAAGTTAACTCTGATGATGTGTTTGAAAGCGACTGATATTCCGCTTCATTGGAAGATCTAGCCATAGTTGGTTGTCTTTTTGCAGACTAAGAAATGATATTCGAACCAAGAATTGCTCAGAAGCCCCCTATTGATCTCCTTGTTTTCCTACAGCCTGCCTAATCATTATCCCTGTAGGCTCGATGACAAGAAACTGAGTTAAAGGTGAAGAAAATTCCCATATGAGCGGTGCCCTTAATGTACCTCAGTATGCGTTTGAGAAGTTGAAAGTCTAGAACTGAGGGTTTGTGCATTCTTTGGCATACTAAGTTAACAACAAATTGGATGTCCGGTCGAGTTAGAGAAAGATATTGCAATTTTCTGGCCAAACTTTTGAAGTATGTAGCATCCGAGAATTTCTCATCTTGGTGAGGAACCCGATCTAGTAGTATTGGCAATGGGGGTGGCATTGGGGCACAATCTGTCATCCCTGCAGCTTGAAGCAAATCAGTCACATACTTTGCTTGATTTAATAATAGCCCATATGTTGTAAAGTTGGCATGTATGCCCAAGAAGTAGTGCAAAGTCCCCATGTCCTTCATTCTGAACCTTTTTTCAAGAGATTTAAGTAAGCTTGACATAAGACTGTTGTTATTTTTTGTCAAGAACATGTCATCCACATACATTAAGAACAGTATCAGACTCTTTTCATCTTTTTAGACGAACAGAGAGGGGTATCTTGTGTTGCATACAAAGCCAAACTTAATTAAGAATGAGCTAAATTTATCAAACCACGCTCGAGGTGCTTGTTTAAGGCCATTAATTGCCTTGTGAAGCCTGCAAACATGATCATGATTATTAGGATCCTCAAAACCTGGTGATTGGCACATATAAACAGTTTCCTGCAAATCTCCATGAAGAAATGCATTCTCCACATCAAGTTTTTCGATGTCCCACTTCTCAATTGTAGCAAGATGAAGCACAATTCTTACTGTAGTTATTTTGACAATAGTACTGTAAGTCTCTAGAAAATCTACTTCTTCTTCTTGTTCATATCCTTTGGCCACTACTCGAGCTCTCAATTTATCCAATGTGCCATCTACTTTGAGTTTTGTTTTATAAATCCATCTGCTTCCTAAAAGATTTATATTTGCAGGTGGTGGAACCAAGCTCTATGCTCCTGTCTCATGGCACGTTTCCATTTCTTCAACCATAACAGCCTTCTAGCCTTGATGGTTATAGCAGCAACTACTGTTTTTGGTTCCTTCGGTAGTCCTTTTGTCGCGACCAGAGCTTACCAATGATTTGGCTTCACTATTCCATCGCGTGCTCTAGTCGTCATAGGGTGGATGTTTATCTGTGGAGTAGTGGGAACAACTTTGGTTGTAGTTTGTGATTCTGCTCCTAAGTGATCATCGGTCCTTTGACTTTTACTCAAAGCTGAAGCCATCGTCTGATTGGAGGATTCACTAGCTTCTATTGCAGACATAGTGTGTTGTGGTGACGCAACTTCAAGTGCAGGTTCTGGGATTACAATCTCTACATTCCTGTGAGGTCGCAAAGTCTCCTCAACTGGTGCGGGTTCAGGCTGGCATTCATCTTCCTCTTCTAACCAATTTGAGTACCAAGCCGACAATAAATGAGTTTTGGCAATATGGATGTATTTTCTAAAAGTGTCTGTAAACGGGGACTTGTTTTCATCAAACGTCAATGCATGCCTTGTAATGTATACCTTCTTAGTTGGTGGATGTTAGCATATGTAACCCTTATATCTTTCATTATATCCAAGAAAAATACTTAACAAAGACTTGGGATCGAATTTGTTGTGTGCATATCGCCTTAGATAATGCTAACAAGCATATCCAAACACTATTAGAGCTGAGTGCTCAGGTGTCTGACCATTGATCATCTCAAAAGGACTCTTCTTGTTGAGATTTACTGAAGTCGATAGTAAATTAATCAAAAACAGGTTATGAAGAATGCCTCTACCCATAGATGTTGAGGAACGTGACCTTGAAACAACATAGGCATTCCCAATTCTGCAATATGTCTATGTTTCCTCTCAGCAATTCCATTTTGCTGAGGGGTATGAGGACAAGATATGTAGTGTTTTATACCACTACTGGTTAACAGATTTTGAAGTTGATGATTAACAAATTTCCTTCCTCCATCACTCTGAAAATGCTTATTTTCTGATTATATTGATTCTCATCCATTTGTTTGAAGGATTGAAATGTGACAATGACATCAAATTTGAGTTTTAAGGGATAAAACCAGCAAAACCTTGAATAATTGTCAATAAACACAACGTAATATCTGAATCCCTGGACTGACGAAGTAGGAGCAGGACCTCATACATCACAATGAATCCTCTCAAAAGGTCTAGAGGCTTGAAAATCAGACTTAGAAAAGGGAAGCTTGTGAGACTTTCCCAACTAACACGATTCACAGACTAATAACACAGTTTTATTAAACGAAATGGCATTGATAGAAGATAGATGATCAATGACTTATGGGTTCGGATCCCCCAACCTCTGTGCCAAATATCCTTGGTTGCAGCTTGTTGTCTTGAAGAATAAAAGGCTAAGAATTGTGGATTGTCCAACCGATATAGTCCTTTAGTTTTGCTTCCCCTACTGAAAAGCTGGTTTTTCCTTGTGTCCTTTACACACACAGTTTCAGAATCAAATGTGAATGAGTAGGGATAATCATCAGTGAGTTTGGAGACAGACATCAAAGATTTAGCTATTTCAGGGCACACAAGCATATCATTAAGTGGTAAGGTACTTGAAAGCGCATGAATCGCAACAGATCCCACATGAGTTATTGGTAGAAAGTCTTCATTCCCTACCTGAATCCAGACCATTGTAGGTTTGAGCATTGTCTAGGTTTTGAACTGTACTTGTGACATGATGGGTTGCTCTAGTGTTTGGGAACCATTCATGCCCTGAATAATATGTTGTATCTGACACTTTCATAGCAGTTAGGGCTTGTGAACTCTCTTCTGTCTGAAATAAATGATCAAACTGTTTATAGCATTTATGAGCAGCATGACCGTACTTACCACATATTTGACAGGTGGGTCAAGATTTGTTCTTTGACTGAGAGCCTTGAACATTTGACTGTCCAAACTGTTGATAGAAACCTACACATTGAGTTGAGTAAGAGCCTCTCCCCCGATAGTTTCCTCTATATTTTCCATGGCCTCTGTTGGAGTATCCCCCACGAGTAGGGTAATAAGCTTGATGTTGAGCGATTTCAGAGGAAATGTCATATGCCTTGAGTTTATCATCAAAGCCAGCAAGCTTGAAAGCAACATCTTCAGAATTAAGTCTAGGAAAAGAGTCCATTGAGTTCTCGATCACTGTACAAATTAACTCATATTCTTTTTGTAACCCATTCAACAAACCATATATCTTTTTCTTGCTCAGATAGAGGAGAGCCAATGGAGTCAAGCTAGTCACACAAAGTCTTCATTTCTGACAGGTACTCTTCCATGGTCTTGTTTCCTTTAGAGAGTTTGTATGCATCGTTGCAAGTCTAGGTTTGGTAGCTGAAACCCGGTTTTACTTTTTTGCTAGAGTATACCAGACTTCTTGTGAGGATCTCAAACCATACACTGTCCTCAACGCATCCTCTAACAAAGAACCAAACAACCACACCATAACGTTCTGGTCCAGATGCATCCACTTCAGAAATTCGGGATTAGTTGCTTCAGTGACTTGGTATCCGTTTTTGACAGAGATGGTAGGAGTCGGCCTAACATCAACTCCAATGACAAATCCAAGCAGATCTTGACTGGAGAGGTATTGTTCGAACTGCAGTTTCCATAGAAGATAGTTATTCTCGTTTAGTTTCAATGTTACAAACTAAGAAATAGTGACAAAAATATTTGACTTGTATTTCGTTGTAAAAAAAATATCGAGTGAAAATAAATAATAAATAATAAAATTGATTAATATTTGAAAATATTAAGTATTTTTAAAAAGTATTAAATCCTATAAAATAAATAACAAAGAGTATTCTACTAATTATTTTTTAGAATTTGTAATATATTATTGTAGAGAAATAATATAATAAAATTATTAAATCCTAAATATATATATATATATATATATAAGAATATTCATTTAAGGATATTTCTTTAAAAATCGTGATATATTATAGTAGAAAATAATATTATTGTAATAAAATATTTGCCTTATCCATTGTTTTGTTCTGTTTTAATATAATTTATTATATTAAAATAGAGTTGATCTATTAGAAAAATAATAATGTACTAATCATTAAGTAAATTAAGTAAATATTTCATTACAATAATATTATTTCCCTACCCTAGTATATCACGATTTAGTATATCACGATTTTGTAAAATAGATATCACTAAAAGACTATTCTTTGTTAGTGAATTTTTTAGATTTGATAATTTGATAATATTATTTTCTACAATAATATATCACAATTTCTTAATTATCACTAAAAATATTTAACAGTTATAAAAAATATTAGGAGTTTTAATCATTAAAGAATACAAATCACGTAATTAAAATAATATTTAAAAATCATTAATTAATGATTTTAATAATATTTTGAATTTATCCATACTAAATCAAATAATATTTAAATATCTATGATTTAATGCATTGTAAATTTTACTAATCCAACCATATTTTAAAAATTAATATAATCTTAATAATATTTTAAAATTAATATCAATCCTAAAATATTTTCAATTGATTAAATATCAGTTAAATTTTTAAATCAAAACATTATATTATTATATTTTTATAATTTAAAGTGTTAATAGGTAATGTTAATTTTATAAATAAAAATTATCCACTTTAAACGCAGAAAAACTCTAGTAAATATATTAAATCATAATTTATTAATAGTATTTTTAAAAATTTGTGGTCTAAAAACAAAAAAAAAACTTGTTCTGACTGATCCAAAGGACCGACTCTGATGTAAATTTATTTATATAACATTTGATACGATTTCATGGAACTTTTTATTTTATTTTTAATAATAAAATTCATAACTTTTTAGTCAAAAATGTCTGCAACAAAGTTAGATGGTAGGTGAAATTATCATTTCTAGTTAGCTAGTAAAATATGACTAAACCTCTTCTATGTATATTTGAATATGTGTTGGCTCTAAGTTTTCTCGCTTATAACATCTCCATCGGAGATTTTAACGGGGTTTTAATTTAATTTTTAACATTAAAATTTAAAACTAAATCTAAATATAAATAAATTTTAGATATTCTTTAGAATCAACTTTAAAATTTCGAATACTCTTGAGAATTTTATAAGTGTCACTTTATGATTTAAACAAGAAAAACATAAAAATTGAATGCATAGTGTTTAAAAATATCGATTTGAGTAATAACTGAAAACCAAANAAAAAAAAAAATATATATATATATATATATATATTTTTTTTTTTGTCAATCAATTATGGGCCACAAGGCCAGCCCATTAGCCAAACTCTCAATAAATGAGAGGAGCAAATGCTCTCACGGGGACTCGATATATATATATATATATATAATCCATAATATTGAATTGAAACAAAACCGTAACCAAATCAGATTGGGTATTTTGGATCCAAAGATCGAATAACCGAAGCAATTCCAACGCAAATAATCTAAAATATCCGAAAATCGAATATACCAAACTGAAATTGAACCAAATATTTGATTTTTTCTTTTATTTTAGTGT
>OVAO01003416.1:0-11295 GCA_900406285.1 Biscutella auriculata | reverse complement strand
GGTAAGCTTTAGAGCGGGAATC
The DNA here is from genome assembly GCA_900406285.1 of Biscutella auriculata. Taxonomy (NCBI): domain Eukaryota; kingdom Viridiplantae; phylum Streptophyta; class Magnoliopsida; order Brassicales; family Brassicaceae; genus Biscutella; species Biscutella auriculata. Next base: position 11,273 of record OVAO01003416.1, on the reverse strand, counting down.
GCTGACGTGTCAAATTTTGGCTGGTTGTTTTTATTTAATCCAAATCCGCCAATTCCCGCCCCCACTATACTCAAAATGGGCTTTACCTGGCCCATTTATTTTAAAATTAGCTCTGTAGAAAATGACCAGGCGGGTTCCCTGTCCAATAATTTCATTTCCGCCATAGTTGCAGAAGTTAGAGCAACTCCATTAGAACAAGTCTAATAGTTGAGCTAAAATTAAAAGTTCTTCAGATTTAATTTATCAAAAATAATGTAAAGAAACTTATGAAGATATTCTGTAATTTTAAAGAAAAAGAGGGATCCAATGGTAAAAATTTTCTTGAGGTTCTTTAGATTAAAATATTAATTTTTTTTGAAATTATAATATTAGAAATAATTAAACTTATTTAAATTTCTTTAAACTTATGATTATTTTCATAAATCAGTATCACATTGATCACACATATCTACATAAAACAATATCACATCAATTCTCAAGCATTGATCACACATATCTTCATATTCAATTGAAAATTGATTTCATATTTCAATTCAAAACAGCTTTCATAATTCAATTCTAAATAAATCAGATTTCATTATTCAATTGAAAACAATTCATGTTTATGGTTTCAGCTAACAAGAGAATTCACATTTCAACAACACATTTACATGACAAATTCAGATTCCAGAATCTATATTACATAGCAAATCTAGATTGTATCACATTAACATTCGTGCTTAATCTATAATCCACAATCACGAATGCTAACAAGTACACGACATTTATATAGGAACATACCCTTTAATTCTAGTCTATGAATGAAGGCTGAACTAATTACCTCTCTAGAGAGCTGGATTAGTTGTTCACGTGTGAACCTCAAAAGCTCACAACCCTCAAATATCGTCTCTCCTCTCTGCAAAACATAAAATAAAGCCATTAAACTTGAATTCAAATGCAAGATGCAAAACATGGTAGGATTTATTATGCATGAGCTTAAATCTAGACGATGAATCAATTATATGTGGAACCCTTTCAAAAAAACAGGACACTGCCAAAATCAGTATATATCTCTCTCTATTCATCTGAAAAAATTCATGTATCAACTACACCAACACGAAGCAAAAGTATCGCCAACTCTTTCGAAAACTGTTAATGCAGCCACCAAAATCCTGCAGGAAGTTTTAAGAGGAGGCTAGACTTTAAAAAACAAAATTGAAGACAAGTATAGATGAGAAAGCCAATCAAGAACCAATATTGGCACCAGAATCGAAGCCGTTGAATCTCAGGTTTGTTCTTTTCAACCGCTTTGTAGCATTCATAAGCAGGATACGCATATCCTAATACCATTCTGCCAAGTCCAACAAATTGAAAATCAACTCAAATTCACAGTATTCTTTCATAAATTATATACTTAGGACCTCAATAAAGGTATCAGAGTCATACACTAGTCCTCGTGTTAGAAATGATCCAATCATTGTAAACACCTGGTAAAGAGTAACAAAATCAAAATGTCTTAGATAGTATCATCAAACCACACATTATTACAAAGTTTAACTTTATATACTAAACTATGTGCATAATAGACAACGAAGATGCGAGTATACAATTTCAACTAAAAGAAGCAATGTTTATATGAAGCAGATTGTATGAACATTAATAATATAAGGCTAAGCTAACTATACACAACCAAGCATAAGAAATCACTTAAAGCTGAGCAAAGAATGTACGTTAATCTAGTATTGTTAATCTTACTGGTAAACGAGATTAGTGTCCGCGATGAGATGACTCGAGGAAATTCAAATGTGTTACATAAGAAACAAAACAAAAGGACTAAAGTGAACAAGATTTGGCTTTGATTGAAAAAAAAATGTTGGATTGTGAACAAATTTGGTTTCGACTGAGAACAAATTTGCTGGAGTAATTTCAGAAGTAGAAGAGCGTGGGGCNAGAAGAAGAAGTAGAAGAGCGTGGGGCAAAGAGTCTGTTTCCTCCACGACCGCCTCCAGGTCTCAAGCTCAACACCGATTGGTCACCTTGCTGCATCACTCGAATATGACGATAAAAGGAAGGATGGAATCAAAAGAGTGCAAACGATCGCCGGAAATCGTCGGAGATGACCGCCGTTTCCAATCGCCGTCGCGTCTCATTTTCTTCTCGTCGAGGCAAAACACGTATCTTCAAACACGAAGATCGTATCTTGACCTAGATACGGAGCTTCATTAAAGAAACAGATTCAAGTTTTTTTTAATATTATCTAGGCCGAAGATCAGATCCAAGAACCTTAAAAATAGACTATTGGACTTGGTTTTAGGAGTTCTAAACTAAGAGCTCTTTAGAATAAAAATAATCAAATATATTCCATAAGTAAAAGTTTAGAAATTTGAAAAAAAATTCGTAAAGTTATGTCCATCAAAGATTTTTGTTTTGGAGTTCTTAAATAAAAAAAATAAACATTAATATAAAAACAATACAAATATTACACATATTAATTAAATATTCCTATTATGCATATTGATTAAACATTACTATTATACATATAATATATAAAAAAATATTGTGATATTGTGATATATAAAAAAATACTGGTTTTTATTGAGCTGCAACCTCACTCCGTATTGATCTTCATCAACATATCAAACTATCTCTGCATACAAAAACAGAGAAGAGAATTAATAAAACAGACTCTGCACATAAAATTATTATTATCATATATGCAAATGAAAGAAAATTTGCTGACGAAGATAATCAATCAAGTAATTTTCAATGTTCATCATGCCAGAAAGTTTAAGAACATGATTATGGTCCGATTCATTTTTGAAATTTCATAAACACAAGACGAATACATAATCAAACGAACCCCTAAAGCTCAAAGCAAATCGTCTCAAGTTGAACAATAAGAAGACAAAACATCAGACATGCAAAAACAAACCATACATTTACAAAGCTTTGCAGATTACAAAACCAACTTGCAAAATACAATTATGAGAATCTAAGAACATAGAAAAATAAAATCGATAATAGTGGGATTTATGGAAAACAAAAACTAAACAAAACCTGCAATAATAACTTTTTTGCAGATTCGGAAAATGAAAATAGAGCTGTAAGAGAGGGAAAATGGGTTGCTTTCTCTAAGAGGACTGAGAGATGGACAAGTATCAAGAAAAGCAGTAGCTAGAGGAAGATCAAAGCTTCTCATACAGTGAATCAAACAAGACAAGCTTCTCATCTTAAAGATAGATAAAATAGGGTACAAAGTTACAGACAAGAACTATGCATTGTTCCTACTTAAAGTGTTTGAAAAAGAATCAAAACAAGACTAAAAAGGAATATGACCTCTGCAAATCGACTTTTAAACCTTCCATGTTTGAATGTTTCTTGATTCAAAGCAATATTAAAGTGTAACCTGAGGAACTTAATTACTAAACTAAACAAGATAGCAAAAGTGGTTCTCCAAACAATCTGTCAAAGATAATACTTGCAATTACAACATTAGCTATCAATTGAAGGAAAACCTAGCATTCAGTCACCTAAATTCGATAACCAACCAATCCAAATTACTAGTTTTATTTTTCCAGCTCGATTTCCTTAGACAATGCAAGCAGAGACAAAGCAGAACTAAATTAGTCTCAAAGATTCTTAATAAATTACCTTTCTTCTTAAACGAACGTCCAAGTATCGCCGGAAGATCCCAACTCGCCGGAAGATTCCACCTCGCCGGAAAAAATCAAACAACATAAGCAAATAAAAATTAGTATCAAATCACATCTATTTACACCAAAAACGATAATAAACGGATGAAATCAACCAAAAAAGCTTACCAAACCAAAATTCCCAAATTGATTTTTAGGGTTTTGAATCCCTATTTCGATTTTTAGCGTTTCCAAATCGAAACCGCCGCAGAAGATCCATTCTCTTCTCTCCTCAACGACGATGCTGCGTTTCTCCTCCTCTAACGCCGACGAATCGACGGAAAACGCCCGAGTTGATCGATCGGCGAAAAATCGCCATCGTTTCTCTTCTTTTTCTCTGCGAGTTTTTTTTTTCTTTCTCTTGCGAGAAATGAAGATGATTGCCAAAACGAAACGACGTCGTTTCCATCAAATTTGCCCGATCCAATAACGCGCGGACACGTGTCGTTTTAGATGAGTTTCTCATCTAGTTTTAAAATCCCTCAATGTTGAACTATTTCTCTTCAATTTTCAATTTTTTCTTTTTCTTTTAATCATTTATGATGTCATAGAACCTCAATACATCTCCTAATGGAGATGCTCTTAAAGCGTTATCTCTTAGGCTCAGGACTTGTATAGTTATATTAGAGCTTTAACTCAAAAACAAGAGGAAGAAGAAAGAAAGTTTGTTACTGTATTGTTAATCTCAAAAACATAACTCAAGTCGAGTTTTATACAATATTTATATCACAAACTAATTTACTAAATATGTATCAATCTTCGGTTTGAATAGGTTGACTCTAACATCCTACCTTCAAGATGGAATATAAATAGTGTAAATTTTCAGCTTGGATGTTAAAGCCTTGAAGAGTGAATGATGCACTGCCTTTCTAAACACATCAGCCAGTTGATAGTTTGTTTTGACATGAAAGATTTTTAGAAAACCATTTTGTAGTCGTTCATGAATCACATGAGAATCATTTCCTATATACTTTGTCATTTCATGAAAAATAAGATTTGATCATATGTGCAAGATAGAATGATTGTCATATAAGAGGTATGTTGGTGATGTTGTCGAACAGTGAAGGTCTTGAAACAAAGATTTCAATCAGAAAAATTTGTAAGTTGCATCCGCCATAGATCTATACTCTGCCTCATAACTACTTTTTGATATTGTTGGTTGTTTCTTAGCCTTCCAAGAAACCAGAAAGTCTCCTAAGAAGATACAAAGTCAGTGACTAATTGTCTTGAGTCTAGGCAACCTGTCCAATCCACATCTAAGAAAGCATTGATATGAATCATAGATGTGGTTGGATAGAACCAACCTTGTCCTAGATCGTTTTGAAGATAACGAAGCACACGTTGGGCAACTTAAAGATGAGGAAGACGTGGAGTAGCCATGTATTGACTGAGCTTGTGTACCACAAATATAATATTTGGACGTGTGTGAGTGAGGTATAATAAGTGACCTACAACCCTTATGTAACTCGGAGCATCAACAAGAATCTCTCCTTCAATGCCAGAGAGCTTAAGATTTGGTTATTTTAAAATTGTAACAGGTTTGCATCCCAATAAACCAACATCTTCTAGAAGTTCAAGGACACATTTATGATGGTTTATAGCAATGTCTTTCTTCGATCTAGCAATTTTAAAACGCGAAAGTATTTAGCTGGATCGAGATTCCAAAGATTGAGAGCCTGCGAAAGAATTTTCTTGAATGCAGTAACTGCAAATTCATTATCCCAAACAGGAATATGTCGTCTACATAAACTAAAACAACCATAAATGTCGCAAAACTTTGTTTGACAAAGAAAGAATGATCTATTAGATTTTGAGTAAATCCTTCCCCCAAAATAATATTTAGGAGTCTTTGATTCCATTGTCTAAAAGCTTGTTTTAAGAACATTTGTCTCATATAACATTTTTTTGAAAGATATTGTCGAATATGTCACTTACAATTCATATAACACTTTCATATATGTTTATTACTAAATACCCCTCAACTAGAGACATTGACTAGTTCGTAACTAGATCTCAATTGTAATGATTTTCATAAAAACCAAAACCCAAAACAATTGATTTTGAGCATTAAAAATTCAAAATCCTGAAAGTTATTCAAAATTCCTGATCTGCTTGCACTGAAACCTCTCTTTCAAACAAAAAACTCAAATTCATTTTTGCCAGAATCACAAATTGTTATTCATCTTCTTCAATCTTCTCTGCTGATCTTCTCTGCTCGTCGTCGATTTTCCCTCTTTTCTTCTTTCTTCTTCTTTTCTACCATTTCTTCTCTCTTCCTCTTCTGGATCTTGAGATTTTCAAGGGTCGATTGAATCTTCGCGAAGAAAAAATTGTGAACAAAATTCTTTGGATATACCATCAATGCCTCGTTCGTTGGTGTTCTTACTTTTGACGTTGCTCGATTTGCAACCCACGAAGGTACAATTTTGTCTTTGTGACCTCAAGCTAAATAGATTATGTCAGAATTTGTCATAATTCTTGTAGTTCTGTGTTTTTTCAATTTGGGCATTTTTTCGAGATTGTGAATTGAGACCCAAAATTTGTGCAGTTTTAATCCAATATGTTAAGTCATAATTGTTGTAAGTAGAGTGAATGAAATTTGAACATGAATCTTGTTTCCTGTTTTGTGTGTGAAGCTTTGAAGATCATTTACTCATGATAACCTTGAACTGTCTTATCGTAGTTATCACTACTTTGATTACCATTTGTTGTTAGTTGGATATAAGCTCTGTTTGTGGTAAATTGGATTTCAAAGATGCAGACTTTGAGATATCTATGTCGAGTCCCAAGCAATGCTCTAATAGCGCAAAGCATACCTCGTATTTCCGTCCTCAAATTTGTGAATTTGAGGACGTTAATGAATGTGTGTTCACATTCTGTCCAAACTCACGAATTTGTATTCCGTCCTCAAATTCACGAATTTGTATTCATGAATGTGATCTAATTCTTGTCATATTTTAGCAGTTTTATTTATTTTTCATACTACTGTTTAATTCTTGGATCGTTACAAGGAAATAATACTTTTTCCTGAAACAATCAGATTCTCTTTGAAGCATTCCTAAAACTTAAATTTTTTTAGGAACTTCAAATTTTATGGATTGAGAAAATTGCTTGCTCCTGAGAAAAATTGTTTGCTTCTGAGGATTGAGAAAATTTCCCGTATTGTCGGGCTCATCATCATCTCGGTGGGGATGGAATTGTAAATTCACTGATAACAATAATTGAAAAATGATAAGCAATTGTCTAAAATGGGATGCTCCTGAGGTAATGAAAAAATGTGAATTTTTCATTAGTTTTTTTATTTTGATAGTTGAAGATGAAAGAATTTTTCGGCCGATGGAGTTTTCTGAGATAACTTTTTAGGAAGATTACGACATTATAACGGAGGAGAGAGGAAAGAAAAACATAAATTGTATTTTTCTTTCTCAACTATCATCATTTTGTCAACTAGATAAATCTGCATCCTACGATTATAACTATTTTTTTCCAATCCAATGGTTCAGTTTCACTCTTAAACAAACATATCTTTTCATGATGTCTTCATTCAGTTTTTTTCTCTCTCTTCGTTTATCTCTCTAAAAGCTTTTGACTGAACCTTCGTTATCGATTATGTTGGCTTCTCTCCTTCTCTAACAAGGGAAGGAGAGATTATGTAATAGTTTCTTGTTTTTTCAATCGGTTCCGATAAAAGCTGTGCTAAGGTGTGACGGAGTTGTGAAGCTTCATACTACATTTTCTCAGTTTTGGTATCAGATGAATAACTGCTCGTCGGCGCGTTTTGGAGAAGATGATCAAATTTCATTTTTTTTTGGATAATCTGTGGCGCTGGTTAAATTGGCAGAAACTTTGTTGTGTTAGTTTATTGACAATTATCCTAGCAGTTTATGTTTCAGTGAATAGATGGTACGACGATGATTTCGTCAATCCGTCCGGTTTTCGTAGTCCATGGTTGTCGGAGTCCACGTGCGGTAATGATGAAGACCTGCGTCGATGGATTGCATGCGACCAGTGTGGTAGTGACACATGTGGAGAGAAAGTTCACTTGGCTTATTTTGGTGAAATGGTGGATAAGCTCTAGTCTTTGATTATGTGTGGCCATCTCTGCTTTGGATATGTTGTTATTGGTCTTCCAGGCCTTGTTTTTGTTATGTTGTTTTTATTTTCAGGTTGTTTAGTTATTTTACTTTTAAAAAATTCGTCAACTAAGCTAGTAATCGAATTAGGAAAATCCATAAAGATTGCATCTTATGGTTTTGTCCCGCTTCGGGTTATACCGATTAAATGGGACATAGTGGGTTATGTGCTCGGAAAAGAAAATACCGAGCTTTTTAATCTCGTTTTACGAGATTTGTTTAATTTTCGATTAGCGAAAATTTTATTGTTATTGAAGTTGTGTTTCCCTTTTAATAGGGCCAACTATTCCTCATGTGGGATTGTAATCCGCAATATGTGATTTTTTTTTCTAATATAATCGTTTGGTTGAAAAAAACAAACAAACATATTTTCTCTCATATCAAGTTATTTTAGGCATAAAATTTATTGGGATTTTTTTGTTTCTTCACCAGAAACACACAAATATGACACATTTTTTTTTAAGTATCATTCTAAATAATTACTTCTCATTTGTTGCTATTGTAAATAAATCTCTCTTGTTTTTAATCCATATAAGAATTTATTGGAGCTTAAACACAGAGTTAGATGAAGAAGAATGATCCAATAGTTCAGAAAAAACTGGAGGTAATGGCATATGTAGCAGTTGAATTTTTTGTTGTCACCAATGTAGTAATTTAACTTGTAAGTTTCGAGTAGGAGACCTTTTTTCTCTCCCAATCTTAAAACCCTAGCCACCGCAAAGTCCCTCTTTCTCTCCTCCTCCACCGGTGGCCTCCAAGGCATCGGTGCGAGGAGGTCCCGACCCTTCTCCTTTTTTGTATAGCGGCTTTCTTTGGCTCGTGCTGTGCTGTCAGTGTCTCTGGTTTCGGTGGTGGAGTGGTGGGCGTTGCCGGATCTGGTCCTCTTTCCGGCATCGTGGCTTGAAGCTTTCCGTCGTCTTTGGCTCTGGTTTTCAGTTGGCCTGTTTTGCCTTTCTTTTCTGTTTAGCGGCTTTGCAAGCCTTCTCTCGGCGTGGGCTCGTTCCCGTGTTCATCGCTGTTTGGTGGTTCTTCGGTTGGTTCTCTCGTCCTTTTTGTTAGGGTCTTGCTCGGTTCCTTTTCAGTCAAGGTTGGTTCGACAATTTTTTTCGGCTCTTATAGCGGTCTAGGCTTACTATTGAGCGGGGCTTTTCTTGGTCGTGGTTTCTGGCTCCCTTTTAGAAGTGGTCGAGTGTGGTCTTCTCGGTTGAGCTGTCTGGTTGCTTGCTGGTTTGTTTTCTGTGTAGTTAGGATTTTCTTTTGGGTTCTCTTATTTTTGCTCTTGTCGGGTTGCTGCCTTTAGTTGGGTCTTTGGCTCTGTCTCTGTCTCTTCGTTGCCTTACCTAGCGTGTTTTGTATCGGCTTGTTAGCGGTATGGGTTATTGGTGTTTGGTTAGGTTTCGTGGGTTTCTGGCAGATCGTTTCCTCGCTTAAGCAGTGGTAGGGGTGTTGGGTTTTGTCCTTCTGGACTGTCCGTCCTTAGATGTTGGCGTTTGTTTAGGTTGTTTTTGTCCTTCTAGTTGTGTCTTTGTAGGTCGTCAGTGTTTCTGTCCGGTTTGTTGGTGGTGGAGCTAGTTTGGGTTTAAGTTCATCGCCTTGTGTTGGTTGAGTGTCTGTTTGCGTTGGGATTCTTGAGTTTTGGCATGGCTGTCTCCCGTACTAATCTTCTCTCCAGTTTCATGCGGTTCATCGACGGTTCTGCCGGGTGTCGAGCTGTCTGGTTGTCGAGAAGACTGTGGAGATGTTCTTTAGTAGCTGCTCAGTTCCCCCTCGTTGTTGCAGCTTCATCCGTCTATTGGTGTTTCCTTCGGGTAGTTGGTTTTCTTTCCAGTGACTGGTAAGCTAGGTGCAGATCGAGGTATGGACTTGTTTCTCCGCCGAGGTTTGAAGAAAAAATGAGTCCCTTTCCGGTGTAGGTTGTTTCGTTCGGAGTATCACCTGGCTCGTCTTGGTACTTCTAGCCGTCGCAGCTGTTTGTGGAGTCTCAGTTCGTCCTTCCTCTCGTCATTATATTGGGCGAGGATGGTGCTTCATTAGGCTCAGCTACTAGTTCGACGTCATTGGATCTGATTTGGCCGTCCGAGGAATTTATGCTCTCTTTTCTTAAACTAGTATTCGTTAGTTTGTTTTGCGTTTATTGTGTTGTATCTGGCTTCCGGGGATATCTTCTTTTTTCACCGGCTTAGTTTCCGGAGATTTCTTGTTTTTCCGCCGACTTAGGTTTAATTTCCTGGCTCATCTTATGTATTCTAAAATCGCATCCTATTTTGGATTTTTAATATAATTTAGTTGGGAAAAAAAAACTTGTAAGTTTCGAGTATACATTGACAAACTACTACATAACACATTCAAATAGATAAATCCAACATGTCAGGAAATTGTTACTTCTCAAACGTTAAACCTACTTGATTCGTTATAGCAAAAATAGTTTGATACATATTCTAAATAAAAAAAGCCGTTAACACAATTTTAAAATATTCAAACGATAATAATTTAAAATGATAAATAAATTGATAAATTTCAATATAAAAAAGTAAACCAATGACTTTATATTAAATAAAGGATAATATATGTTTTATGTAATTTAAATAAAATAAAATATTAGGTAACAAGTAAGGAAATAAAGAAGAAATAGACTAAAGCTTCTATATATTTTTAATAATAAGTTGATTAAAAAATATATTTTTATTAAGAATATGTTCAAATACTTATATGGAAATAAGATTAATATATATCCAATGTAAAAATTAAATAAGAGTTTGTGTTAACTTAAAATACAATTAAAAACAATATAAATATAGTTTAAAACAATGCAGAAATATTTAAAATTTTAAATAAATCCATACTCTCCTAGTATGAATAACACCAATCTGATATACACAGATATACATAAAATGAAGTAGAGAAAACCATGAGATATGGAGACAAGGCCTGAAAGTATAACATATATGAATAACACCAATCTGATTGTTTTAAGTATTGTACACATAGATTGCTAACCACAACAAGGGACAATCTGATAGTTGATAATATGGAAACACATCAAAGACAATAATACCAAATAGAATGAAGGAGAAGGAAGGTGTTAAAAGTTTCATAACCATCAGAGGAAACTGTTAACATAAACATATCACTCCACAAACAAACTTATTCAAGGACCCTTTTGAAGGAGGAGGGGGGTTTTCCCTTAGGTGGTGCGGCTTTTGAAAACATCAAGACCCATTTCAGTTGGATCGGTTGCTTGAAGCTCCACTTGAATTCCATCTAGTTCTCTCTTGAACCTATCCTTAGAGCTCGCATAGATCATCTTGTCTCTCACTTTTGCAGTATCCGGAGACCTTGGCACAACACACATCGATCATCAAACGAATTTAAAGGAAATATGTGATTAAGGAAGTAACTGGTAAACTGTTTTACCATGCGATGAAGAAAATCTTGCTCTTCTGGCAATTCTCCTCAGTGACAAAGTCGA
>OVAO01003414.1:0-11300 GCA_900406285.1 Biscutella auriculata | reverse complement strand
CATTTTTTGGTTCTCTAGAAAACCAGTTGAACCATTAGTACCTAACCAATAATACCAATATTATTAAAAATATCAAGTTAATATACTCATACCAGTCGTACTATCAAACCAATTTTTCATTTGAACTAGGAGTATCAGTAGTACTACAATAATACTAGTAGAACTAAAATAATACTCTGTATTAAAACTAGTCGGACCACAAATACTTCGTTCATTAAAACTAGTAGAACCAAGATTTTAAAGTTATTATTTTATTAATTTAAATGAAAGGAATGAGGGGTAATTTTGTGAATTAGTTAAAATGGAATGTATTACAGAAAATAAATGTAGTTGAGATTAGTGTAGTGTAGTTGAGATCAATTTTGATTCATTAAATGTATTTGAGGAATTAATTCGCTTCAGATAGAGGATTCGAGATCAGAGGAGTTGGCACGATGGAATCACCTTTGCGTGTCTTCACCAACAAGCAAGGCCAAAAGACTAATTTACCATTGGCTAGGTGCAGTTTTTATCCGATATCCTGTAAAAGCATCAGAGTACGGACACAAAAAGAGATGGTGTCCTGCAAAAAGAAGTCTATTTATTATTGAAACAATTATAAGAACGGGCACTTTTTAAAATTTAATTGTGTTATAGACACTTTTTACACCTAGATACTTTCTATCCATTGATTTTACACTTCTACCCTTATACCATCTCAACCAAATCGTAACTGAAGAAGAATTAATAGACTCTACTCTTTTTCCCCCATTTTCCTCCAAAATCTAATTATTTTTGAATTCATAACATTTACAAAATAATTTAATTTAAACACAATCATTATTACCAAAACAGTTTCCTACACGTTACTCATTGACTGTATGATCGAGTCTGTAATGTTCCGCCTTGTCTGTATGGTCGAGTTTATAACATTACCAACATTGATTGTATTTCCATTTTTAAAATTAATTAGAGTATATGTTTTCTTTAGTTTTGACATAAAAACGGTTGCATGGTCGTATGGTAAAATGCAGTCAGTGTATGTTATTTCTTTAGGTTACGTTAAAGATTATGTCGAGTGTATGGTCAAATGTATAATCGAGTGTATGGTCGAGTGTAAGGTCGATTGTATAATCCTGTGTTAAATAAAGATGATGTATGCTGATAGAATCATGACGACCACACTGTATTCGTGTACCTGAATATTCGTCATTCCATAAACAAACTTTAACATGAATTATTACTATAAACCTTTGATTTCAAAATAATAGGTTGCATCTCTTATCTGTATTACATTAACAGGTTGTATCAAAAAATCCACCCCAGAAAATGAATATGATATAATTGGTTTGATAATTTTCCAAATCTATTACCTAACCGTTGGATAGTAAACTCATCAAACAGCTTCACATAATACCCAACAAAAAAACTAAAAGGGGTTATCATCAATTTCAAGCCCCGTAAGAATTAATCTTCAGACCAATTCGTTTATACGTTTTACTAATCAAATATACCGATCACGACCACATGGTTAACATCATCTTCTATCAATACCATTCTAGACAATCTCCTTTTGTCTATTACGAAATCACACTCTCCATTCGTCCCATATTTCCATTCCCCAGAGGTAACCAAACAAGAATATATCTGTAAAAAACAAAAGAACTATTACACAAACCCTTAAAATTGAAGTTTTGGACAGAACCACACAGACAGAAAGATAAAGCCAAAGTTCATCAGAAAATACATACCATTTTGTCAGCTTATTAACTTCCAATAACTTTACCAACGATATCTTTGTAAAAACCTCGTACAAACCTTCAAAACCCAGACTGCAAAAGTTATTACAAAATAGAGAGAGAGAAAGCTATTATAAAAGAGAAGAGATAGTACACCTTAAGATTTCGACACCTAAGAGAGAGGGAAAAAATCTCAACCCTACATAGCTGTCTCCCAACAACTATACAGTATCAGATACACAACCCAATAAAACTCATAATCACAATCTAACGAGCATTCCCCCATCGTTGGATCATAACCAATTAATCTCATCTAACGGCCAACAATACACGTGCGTTTTTACTCAGTTATATTTTAGTTACATTTCAATTTAAACTCAAGGGCTTCTATTGTCTTTTCCATCTGATTTTTTTTCTACTTTATTTTTTTCTTTGGTCATTCAGTTGAGCAAAAAAATGCTCTAGTTCACAAAAGTACCTCTTTCACAAATTAAGTTTCAAAAAGTGTCTAAACTCCTAATAGACTCTTTATTATTTGATATTATCCTCATTCCTGTGTGTGGTTTTAGAGTGAAAAACAGAAGAAGAGACTAGAGTTTTAGTCTAAGAGCAAGTGCAATGTAGGGGATCTACATGGGTTTCTTTAGCATTATTTAAATGGTAAAAATTTGGTAAGAAACTTTGTAAAAAGAAACAAAATTAAAGACTCAAATGGTGGGTTTCACTGTCAAACTCACCCCTTTACCTCCATGCCCAGCACCACTGCCATTGCCATCTCCAAACATTTTACCTTCACCTACACCCCCTCTACAACCTGTGGTACACATGAACTCGATTTAACCCAATATCAAACGGAATCCCAAATCGATTTTCTTTGAAACCCTAACCCAAAAATCTTCAAACCCTTTTTCAAAAATAGCGAAGAAAAAAGAGAGATTGAGAGTTGAAAGGAACTTATCCGTGTGGAGACCGTCGATTTCGACTTCTTTTTCGCCGAAAATCGAACGAGATGACCGCCGTTTGCCATTCGCCGTCGCCTCTCCTTTTTTTCTCCTCCACGCGTTTTCGGTTCTTCGCACATGAAGAGCGTCTCTTCACCAAGAGACGAACCTAGACTAAAGAAACTAAGCTGGGCTTTTTTTAATATTTTCTCGGCCCAAGAGACGGACCAAGAACCCCTGTTTTTACCCGTTGGACTTGGTCTAAGGGTTGTGTGTAACCAAGAACAACATTTCTAGTCATTTCCGAGTATCTCTCAATCAAGACGTAGTGTNAAAAAAAAAAAAAAAAGACGTACGTAGTGTCTCATTCTGAGTCGTGAATAGGGTAGCAAACAATATGTTCTTTCGTTTATGCTTATCTACATAGAGTGCGTACAAACAGATAGTGCGAGGTTACTATTCCGCAAGAACTGTTCCCATTAACATTTCGTAACATTTTTAAAAACTTAAAAATCAAAAAAATAACTTGCACTTTCTGCAACATTATTGTTCTTTATGGCAGACTTTTTGAAAAAGCGGAATTCTCTTAGGCCATCTACAATATATGATCTCCCAAATGTGGCTCTTAAAATTAAATTAATATAAAATAATAGATTTTAGTGATGTGCGTGTCTTCCCCAATTTTTTGGTCTCTTCATTAAGACACTAACCTTAACAAACCCTTTCACTTGTTCCTTTTTTAATTAATTAATCAATTCAAGACCTAAAAATGCATGCGTTGGACATGGCCTTATTATAATGAAACTTCGAATCTGTGTTTGACTCACTCCGTTTGAACCTGTATCATAATCCGTTTGAACATCACGTGATGCAACTATATCCTTTCACATGGATCTGCCACTAGGTCCATGCGTTAAACACTTAATATTTTTGGTTTAAAATGCCCAAAAGATATGTGTAATCTTGTCCGTATTTTACACGTAAAGAAACAACACACTATTTTCATGAGTTATGTTTATACGTAATGATATAAATAGAACTTGCATCAAAACACTTACATAAAAACTCGTACCAAAATTTTTGGTGAGTTGACAAAAGAATCAAAAACAAAAATTGAAAAGGATGCTCATCATTCTTATCAAATTCGTTTATGCACATCATGTTCCCGTTCTTTCTGCATGATCCAAAAATTGGTTTTCTATACAAGAAAACCTTTTAATGGATTATGCGGCAAAAACGGTAATTACGAGTATACATGTCGTATGCATAAAAAGACTATACTATGAGAAGAATAGTAATTAGTACTCTCATGAATACGATTGTTTAGTGTCTTTAGACTATGAGGTTGAAACATCTGTTTGCTCATGCAAACTTCTTCTCTAAGTTCACTATACTTTTATCTCCAAATCTATCGAGCTTGGCACTTTGGCTAATTGGCTACGTTATAAATCCTTTGTATAATTCGTTTTTTGTCTATTCTCCTAGATTTTTTTTTTATCATTCTCTTATTATTTTTGTGGTTGATTATTGTGAGCGTTGAGCAACTACCACCTAGATAGATTATGTATGTCTGTTTTAAGTGATGTTTTACATTACGTATAAGTTGTACGTCTAAATGTCAAGCAAAAAAAAAAATATTCCAAACAAATTTGAAAAAAATTCTCCCAGGAAACCGACCCTTACCATTCGCCGATGATAGATTGGAGCTCTCTTCATGTGGTTCGAGCCAAGAGCATTCAGGGTACTCAGCCGTCCTACGGTAAGATCCTTTGAATCCTTCGAAAACGTACGCATTATAGGAACATTTTAATTCTAATTGCAGATTCTATGGTCGAGTAGTGTGGATTTTAATTCTAATTGCAGATTCATTGGGTTGTGTTGGTAGAGTTGTTAGCTAAAATTAATTACTAGAGTAACAATTCAATGCAAACAGACTTATTTTTAGTGGTGATGCACTTAATTACTATGATTGACTAACATGTAACAAAATTTACAACCAGTGACGACATAAGTCACATAACTAACTTAAATCTTTGTCGGGGTGTCTATTTCTCGTTGCAGAGATATAATAAATCCCATTAAAGCACACAAGACGTTTTAAAATTTAACTCAGCCATCAAAGTCGGTGAAATTTATGGCAGAGTTATTTAAATCAGCTATTTTTTCAACTACGCTGTCGTACGTACAGTTTCGATTTTGTCTTTTTTGTGAACAGTATGCCTTCAGTGAGGCAAAATCACTGCTTCAGATAGAGGATTTGAGATCAGAGGAGTTGGCACGATGGAATCACCTGTGCGTGTCTTCATCAACAAGCAAGGCCAAAGGACTAATTAACCTTTGGCTAAGGTGCAATTTTTTAGCGGATATTCTGTAAAAGCATCAAGTACGGACAAAAAAAAGAGACGGTGTCCTGCACAAAGAAGTTGTCTATTTATTGTTGATATTATCCTCATTTTCTGTATGTGGGAAAATGCCATTTTATGGTAAACAACGAAATAATTTTTAGGCATAAGATATTCGAAGCAGGAATAGAGGTCAATAAAACCAAGGTGGACGTATTGATGCATCTAGAGTTGCCTACCTCTATCAAGGGGATTAAGAGTTTCTTATGCCATGCTAGTTTTTATAGGAGATTCAATAAGGATTTTCCAAGATTTTTGTTTGATGTCGAGTGTTTAGTTGCATTTAAGAGAATAAAGCAAGAGTTGATAAGCGCACCGATTGTGCAACCATCAGATTGAGAACTACGATTTGAAATCATATGCGATGCTAGGAATTATGCTGTAGCTGTTCTTGGAAAAAGAAAGAATAAGAAACTACATGTTATCTATTATGATAGTTGAACGCTAATCGATGCTCATGTGAAGTATGCTACCATTGAGAAAAAATTGCTAGCCATTGTTTTCACGTTTGAGAAGTTTAGATCCTATCAGGTTGGATCGAAGACATCGTTTACACTGATGACGCAACGTTGAGGCACTTATTGGCTAAAAAGATGATAAACCCAGACTATTAAGGTGGATCTTGTTACTCCAAGAGTTCGATCTAGAAATCAAAGAAAAGAAGAGAATACAAAATGGAGTAGCAGATCATATGTCCCGAATGAGGATCGAGGACGAGATACCCATAGACGATTCACTTCCAGAAGAACAACTGATGGGGATATATTTTTACAACCATCTGGGAAACATGCACAATAAGCTTTTTTATATGGGAGTTGTCTATGTTGCTCGTTAGGACGAACCTTGGTATGCTGACATTGTTAAATTCCTTGTTTGCCGAACTGAACCACTATATTCGGAAGGATATAAAAATAAACAGTTCTTGCAACACTCTAAGCGATTCTAATAAGATGAGCCTAATTTGTATACACTCTGCAAAGATGGCCTTTACAGAAGGTGTGTAGTCGATGAAGAAATTGAAGGATATTAATGCAATGTCACATATCCACTCATGGTGGACACTTCACAACCTTCAAGGAATTCTCCAAGATACTTCAAGTCGGTTTCTAGTGGCCTACAATGTTTAAGGATACGCACAAATTCATTGTGCGTTATGATTCCTGCCTACAGAAGGGTAATATCAGTAGAAGGAACAAAATGCCTCAAAACCCAATCATGGAAGTTGAAGTATATTATGTTTTGGGAATAAAGTTCATGGGAGCTTTTCCGACTTCTTATGGGAAAAACTACATCCTTGTAGCAGTTGACTATGGGTCGAACTGGGTCAAAGTAGTAGCTAGTCCTACTAATGATGCTAAAGCAGTCATTAAACTATTTTAAACCATCATTTTCCCGAGGATCAGAATACCGAGAGTTGTTATAAGCGATGGTGGATCCCATTTGATCAACAAAGTTTTCGAGAACCTTCGAAAGAAGTATGGAGTAAAACACAAGGTCGCTACCCCATATCATCCTCATACCAGCAGTCAAGTCGAGGTTTCGAACAGAGAGATTACATCAATCATGGAAAAGACTGTTTGAACTTCAAAAAACGACTGGTCTTCCAAATTGGATGATGCATTATGGGCCTATAGAATTGCGTTCAAAACGCCTATTGGAACGACACCTTTTAACTTACTATATGGAAAATCATGCCACTTGCCAATGGAGATGGAATACAAATCTCAATGGGCGATCAAACTACTCAATTTCGATATCAAAACAGCGAAGGAGAAGCGTGGGATGTAACTCGAAGAGTTGAATGAAATCCGCCTTGGAGCAAATGAGAGTGCTCGGTAATTCAAAGAAAGGACCAATGTCTTCCACGACAAGAAAATTAGTCGTAAAGAATTTAAAGAAGGGGAGCTTGTGTTTGATACACCCCTTCTTATAGATCGAACACTCTTGAAGAGATCCAAGAGTTGGACACTTGAGTCTTTGAAGATGAAAGGTAGAATCTTTGGTCAAACGAGCCCCATTAAAGATGAAACGGAACTTCGGCTAATCATATGTGAAATGATGAAGTTCGAATGTGAAACATCTGGAAATGAACATGGGAGAATGGAGATTGATGGTGAGGTTGAAATATGGGGCGACGGCGGCGAGAGACAGCGACGGACGTTCAATGCGCGGTCTATGGATCCGGTCGATACATGACAACTTCCGGATGATGCTAAAACAATGGGGAACGAAAATGATGGATCGAAAAGGACCACTAGAGCTATTGAAGAACCTTAGATACACCTTGAAAGCCTAAGATATGACAGACTTAGGGATCTTACGATATGATTTACTTAAGAGGAGTTAACATGAGAAAATTTCTCGATTTTTGTTTAAAATGCTAGCTAAAGGAAATGTGTTGCTTATAAATGATTTTAAATACTCAAAACTGAAAAAGGAAACATCTAGACAAGTGGGCAAAACACTGAGTTTACCTTAAGGAAAAGAGAGGGAAAGTAAGGAAGTTTGCAACGGTCATAAATGATTAAGTCTCGGCTTCCTTGGAAGCAAAGCTTCCTTGAGGGATCATGAGAAGGCTTGATAGTGCATCTCGAGCCTCGTTAAAACCTTGGTGAGTAAACCCAATGTGACAAAGCTCAATCGAAGGAAAAAGAGTACTTCGCCTTTCATGATCTGAATTCAACACTTGAAGGCAATAGCATGGATCCGATTCTTCCTCCATCTTCAAGTGTTGGTGGTAACTCTCCAAGCTATCCCAAACATGCACCAAAACATGATTGGACCCGTGAGAACTTGGAGATTGAGCTTACTTTGATCAGTCTTAGTTCCAAGGCTTTCCATACTTGTATCAGGGAAACAACTTTAACCGAGAGTTGAAGTTGTTTCCAGGGAAGCTCAAATCTAGATAGTATGGTCCTTTCACAGTGACAAAAGCCCGACCCTATGATGCGATCGTTTTAAAGAATACTAAGGGAGAAGAGTGTGTAGTCAATGGAGAAAGGGTGAAGCCATACATGGCATATATAAACCGAAACAAGTCAACTCTCTCTCCCTTTTGGATCCAACTCAAGCGTGAAAGTAAAAAAGTCAAGTTTAGTGACGTTAAACAAGCTCTCTTGGATCCACCTCGAGTGTGAGGGTAAAAAAGTCCTATGTTTATCTTTGTAAATATTTCAATTCCAGTTTTTATTAATTATACTTGAGTTATATATGATCTTTAATGTGGTTGCCTTGGATAATGTTGGCGAATTGCAAGTTTTATGACTAAAGAAAAAGGAATCGAGGGAGAAATTGCTCACATCGGTCAACAACATCGGTTATCCCTGACCGATGTGATGCAATGCGAAGGAAGCACAATCGATGTAATTAACATTGATCAAGATCAGTCAACAACATCGGTCAGGTATGATTTTTAATTGGATTGGTTTGGTTTTCATTGATTCCAAAATTAGAAAAACCCATCTTTATCCTTCTTTCTCACCTCACGAGCCTTCTGTAACATCCGTCTTCGACTGATCAGTCTAAGGGTTCAAGACTTTGATCGGGAAGGTTCGGAGTGTTCGAGAAAAGTCCAGTTTGGATCGAAGGAAAGTGAAGTGATCGAGCTGATAAGCCAAGTATCGAGCTCGGATCAGAGAAAAAGGGTGATCGGATCGAAATCACCGAGTCTTTTAAGACTAAGTAAGAAAGTCCGGGTTTTTCGGGAGAACCGGACGGTTGTGTCGGATTCGGACAAGTCGGCTTGTCGGATTCGGACATTCCGAGTTTATCGGGTCCTTGTCGGAAGGTTGTTGGTCGGGGCAGTTGAGTGTCAGAATGGTTGATGGTCGAGAGAAGCTAGGCGAGAGTTCTTGCGGGAACGGTTATGCACGATGGAACGTGGGAGCGAAGTGGGCGGTTATGGAGCAAGTGGTTTGTGCATGATCCATCGCGCGCGAACGGTTACTTGGGCTCAAGAGTTCTCTGGAACGGTTATCTCGTCGGCCTATAAGTACTTCCATCGATCCATTTCCTCCGTTTTTGCGCGAGATACCTTAGTTTCCCGAGAGAGAGAGAGTTCGATCGAGACCGAATCATCCGAAGCAACCAACGACCGCACCGACTGATCTGTACCGGGCCACGATCGTCGTATCAAGGCCAAATTCGAGAACCGCGCAGCAAGAGGTGTCAGAATCGACCGAATCAATCCGAAAACTCTAAGGTGAGTGCGTGACCGCGAGTCTGTTTATCTTTTAGGCCGATTGGTCGATTAGTCTTGATTGTAGGCTTGATTGATCGTTGAAATTGATTGCTTGTCAAGTTGGGAACTGAACTGGTTCGATGGGAACAACTCTGCATGAATAGTCTAGACGAACAACTGTCTTTCTTGCTTGATGGATTGATTGATGATCGAACTGATTGATAAACTGGCTAAGTGGGCGGAATGACCGTTCTCACTAAGCATAATTGTTGCTTATGCCTCCTTTGATGGATGCAGGTTCCGAATTTCGTGAAGGCAAGTCGCGGGACTAAGGCAATGAAGGAGGATGATAGGATTGGGTAGATTGGTTTAGTTTTCGATGTAATAACTTATGGGCAAACTTAACATTGTAACTAAAACCATCCGATTTTATCTAAGTATTTCTTGTTTTCGCTTAAGACTTGTCTAAATTCGAACTAAGTGGAAATATTCAAGTAAATCTGCATAAAAAGGCTTAATTCATTGAAAACTCAGTCCGCTTTTTGGGAAAATCGGGTTAAGGGATTTCAATTTGGTATCAGAGCCAGGTTTGTTCTAGAACAGTTCGAGTAATGGGTCTAGATCATCCTTCCAAGTGCCAAGTCTCGCGGTAAGTCCTTGTTCTCTTTGTTAGCCTAAGTAGTTCGGGTTAACTTAGAAGTCTGTTCTGGTCAATGTAGATGGGTAGAAGTAACCGAAAGATTCCGAGTGAAACCGATGAGAACTCAAGGAACGGGGCTGCGAGACATGTGGCCGAAGGACATGGAGAAGTCCAAGATGAAAACCCGGCTAATGTAGAGGCCGTGGGAGTGGGAATCAACGCGGCTGCTGGGGCTGCGGAAGGAGTTGATGGGGCTCCGATTGAACTGGGTCAAGTTCTAGGCATATTGACTCAGATTTTGGCTAGGTTGCCGGGAGTTGCACCTATGCCGGCGATTGCACCGCCGCCTGTTGTAGAAGTGCCGGTAGCGAGGGACTTGGAAGAAGAACTTCTAGTTCCGAGGGTCCCATCTTATCTGAAGGTGATGGATCATATGCAAAAGTTGGGCACCAAGTTCTTCTCTGGAGGATCGAAGCCTATTGAGGCAGATGAGTGGAGATCAAGGTTGGAGCGGAACTTTGATTCGATCTGGTGCCCAGATCTGTATAANGATCAGTATAAGAAGGATATCGCAGTGCACTATCTCGAGGGAGATGCGCACACTTGGTGGATCGGAGTAGCTGGTCAGATGGGTGAACCGAACTGCACTTGGGGAGTGTTTTGTGCGGAATTCCGAACCAAGTATTTTCCACCAAAAGCCTTTGATCGCTTGGAAGGTGCGTTCTTAGACTTGCGTCAAGGAACCAAGACTGTTCGGGAGTATGAGGCCGAGTTTGATAGCCTCGNGCCTCAAGAAGTATGCGGGCCGTGAACTGGAGGAGGAGAATGTTCAGGTTCGCAGGTTCATGCGTGGTCTCCGCATTGAACTAAGGAATCGTTGCCTTGTTCGCAACTATGGCACAGTTGCCGAACTTGTTGAGAAAGCGGCTATGTTGGAAGCCGGAATGGAAGAAGAGGCGAAACTAGTGAGCGATGTATCGCAAATTTCGACTGTACCGCGTAGTCAGTCGAGTGGTGTTGTTGAGCTGAACAAGAAGAAATAGACCAAGCCAATTTCTTCGAACAAGTCATGTGCTGGGAGCAGTGCGTGTTCGACTTGCGGAAAGATGCACTTGGGTGTGTGTCGTGCTGGCTCGGGAGCGTGCCACCGCTGTGGTAGCCTGAGCCACATGGTCTGTGATTGTCCGGAAGAGGAATCGAGAGCTAAAGTCCAAGGAAGTGATGCTGGAACCAGGGTGTGCTACAATTGTGGTGAACCGGGTCACTTCAAGAGGCAGTGTCCGAAGTTGGTGCAATCATCTGGGAAACGGGCAAATGAAGGGTATGCACCACCAGCGAAGAGACCAGCTATCATGCCTCGCATGTACTCGATGGCGGAGGAGTCGACTGACCCAAGTACTTCTCGCCCGATCACTGGTA
>OVAO01003412.1:0-11302 GCA_900406285.1 Biscutella auriculata | reverse complement strand
AGCAAACGACACATTAAAGAAGAAAGAGATGAGTCTGATGGGTGAATCGAATAGTTCTTCTCCTTCTCTCTTCGACGTGGCACCGCTTGCGAGAGGAAGATCGTTTCTAGGTAAAGAAACGTATCCAGCCTGAAGAAACCTTATGGGCCTTTTTTTAATATTATTTTGGCCCAAAATCCTTTGCTAGCTCTCTCATTTTTGTCTATTGGACTTGGNCCATCACGGTCTCTAAAGGAGTTTTTAGGATCAATTCTTAAGAGTTATTACACATGTCTTTCTCATATTGGTCTATACTTTCTCTCTTTTTTCTTTTTCACTCTCTTTCTTGCTAATTAATGCTAAAAATAACAATAACAAAATATTGTCTTAATCAGACCATTAACAAAAAACACCAAATAAATGGTAATACAGGATTAGAAACTAAAATTGGAACCTGTTGTTGTTGTTGTCAAAGACGGAAGTCGCCGTTTGTGTTTCTTGGAGAAGACTCATTCCATTATTCTCTTCTTCTGTTTCCCATAAAGAAAGTAAAGATTCGATATCGTAATCTTTCAAGCAACGAGATTGATCATATGAGGGCTCGGCATACATCTCTGCAACAGAAAAGCTAGGGTTTTGTTCAGAAGAAGTAAGTGATGAAAATGAAATCGGCTCTTTGTAGATCTCTTCGAAAGTCATTCCAGGGGTTTGATCAACATAGTCAGTGTTAGGGTTTATAAAAGAATCATAAATGAATTGTGAAGGAGCAGATTCGCCATAGAAGGTGCTAGGGTTTTGAAAGGAATCATAAACGATCTGTGAAGAAGAGTCGCCATATAAAGAAAAGGTGCTAGGGTTTTGATCCAAATGAGAAATAAATTGTACCTTTTCTTTCTCCTCGAGACAAGCCATCAGATCTTTCTCTGTTCTCTCAAGACGATCCTCGATGACATTTAAGGTAGAAAGATCATCACAAGAACGATAGAGATCAGGATTTTCCCACCAAAAACCTAAAGTGGATTGTGGGTTTATCTTGGGAGGAAGCTTGTTGTTGAGGTAACAGTCTGCAATTTCGGAAGCAGGAGAGTAGCCAGAGAAAGAGTAGACGACGTCAGAATTCTCTGAAGGTGAAGTTACGAAGACGGCTATGTTAGCTCCCGAAAAAAGGCAGAGATCAGCGGCTTTGGAAAAGAGAGTTCGACGACGTTTCGCGCAAGCCACCGCTCGTTGTTCTTTAGTTTCCCGTTTCTTGATTTCGATCTTCCGCTTTGTTCCTTTCGTCGTCATTGTAGTGCACGTAGACAAACTAGACACCATTAGGGTTTCCTAGAGATAATATAGAGAGAGAATAGTGGAAGTGAGAAAGATAAAGGAGAGGGAAAGAAAGAGTGAACCATCACCGTATATATAGAGTTTCAAAGAGCTTGGTAGTTTGACTCAGTCAACTTATGCCTATTTATCCGCATACATGTCGAGTTTAATTGATTAATTATCCGCAACGTATATTTAATAGAAAAATTGTCAAAACAAATCCCTGAACTTTTAAATTTGGATGTTTAAGTCCTGAATTTTGACATACCTAATTTAAACATCAAAATTTTATTAGCTAATCATATCTTACTAGGATCACCCTTAATTAATCTTGAACCATCGATAACTTAGATCCAACGAAGGAGAATTATCCCTTCCTTTTTTTCCCCTGACTCTTCTTCACGTTCTCAGAGAATTCTCTCTCCCTCATCGATTGTGATCTGAAACCTTCGATCATATCTTCTCTGTCGCGTAAGGCACAATCCGGCACGCCTACTGTGAAGAGAGGCGAGGGCGACACGTCAACGTTGAAGAGACGCGACGACGAGCAGGATCTCCGGAAGCGCAGGGTGCGGAAGTTCTCGGAATCTCCGATTTGAACTTTCTCCCTATTACCTAATAAAACTTCTCACCTTCTCTCTCTGTCTCCGTCTTGTGGGTCACATCCTCTTCTTCTCTTCCTTTCTTCTTTGTTGTTTGTGAAATTGGTCTTTGAAAGTGAGAGATCATGCGGAAGAAAAGAGAGATTTGTGAGTACAGAGACAAACTAGACAAGATCTTGTCATCTCTTGAACTCACTAATCCGAACAGTCTTAGATCTCTCTTGATAAATCAGCTTAGCTCCACTCAAGGATTTGTATTTAAATCTCATGTTCTTGAGATTAATTTTATATGAGAATTCTATTTTATGTTGATCTGATAATTTGCAGATTGTATCAAGAAATGTGGAAGATACATACAAAAGGATACACAACTTCATTGGCGAGACTCAGCAAGGCTCCGATGAGGCTCCGGCAAGTCTCCGGCTAAGCTCCATCGGAATCTGCTTTTTTATTTTTTGTGTTTTTTTTTTTCTGTCGATGTGGGACACAACAGGGAGGCCCACTCCCTTTTGTCCACTCTGGGATTCGAACTAGGACGAAGAATACAGCAGTGGGTGGCTTTTCACCACTTTGCTATGAGGACTCCTATTTTTTGTGTTTAATATTTTGTATTTGTTTTTGTATTTTCTTTTGATTTTTTTGCAATATGTTTCTGTTTTTTCATTTTTTTATATTTATGTAATTTTTTATTTATATTGTAAATTCAATCTTTTATAAATAATGAATATATTTAATTTTCACATTTTATTTTTAAATAATTAAATAAATTTAATATTAAATAACAATAAATTAATTTATTTAAATTAATTTTAAATAATAGTTTTGTTTCAGAACGCTATCATATATGAGACAAGTATAATAGCATCAAAACAAAAACGCTATTATAGATAAGATAAATATAATAGCACAGTAACAAAAACGTTATTACATTGGTACATCTATGATAGCTGTGACAGACACAACATTTATGGAAATGCTATTAAAGATGTATAATAGCAGTTTTTACGTGCTATCAATGAAAGTTTTTTTTTGTAGTGACATCAAAAACAATCTAAGCCTTCATCAATCCTAGAATCAAAAGCTTAGGGTGACTACTCAAAAATCATGAAGTAAACACAAGATCCTATGAAGAAAATGTGTTTTCTCATTATGCAAAATCAGAAAATAAGAAAGATAGATGAAGATGAAGCAAGAAAACTTAATTTAAAGCAATAGATCTAAAATATAAATAAGAGTTTTTACAAGATCTAAGAAGAAGAAGAAAGAAAACTAGATCTAAAAGAGAATGTGGCTCTAAGATAGGCCAAAAAGAAGTCTCTTAAGGTTTTGGGGTTAAGAGAGTATTTATAGTGGAGACAAAAGAGGCAAAAACGAGCAAAATGTGAGATTTTAGGGTTTTGGCTCGTTTTTGGTATGGAACGATCAAGGGGTGACCGATCCTCCTTGGCCTATACCGATGCTGAATCCTGGGCTTCCTTGACCGATGCTGCCTTGGTCTATGACCGATCCTAGGCTCTGAAAATGGTTAATTCTTGATTTATTTGTGTCGTGATGCTCCTGAATGATGCATGGTCCTTTCTAATCACCTGAAATGCATAAACTATACAAATGCAAGCCTAAATGACTCTAATGCAACATAATCAAAGCTAAAATGATGACAAAAGACTAGCAAAAAGATACGAAAATCACATATATCACAATCCTACTACCAGACCAAACAATATTGCTATCAATAAGCTTAGCAATTATTCTAACAGGAAACCGCTTCAGGTCTTCCCACACATCATTACCTATTGTTTCTCTAACGTTATGGAAATCTCCCATACGGCAATAGTGATTAATCATTTTTTTATCCAAATTAGAAACCCCTTCACGGTAAAGTATAGGAGGGTAATCCCGTTCTTGATATTCAGAGACTGGAGAAACATCCATTTAATCATAAAAATAACAAATATAAATCAACTGATATACAACTCATCCAGTCGTAATTGGAAACATAACTCAGTCATATCATAATTAATAAGCCAACCTTAAACCCTAAATCAAACTCAGCCACAACATAACCAAAACTCAGTCACTACAGAAACTACTCAGCCCTAAACCCTAAATCAAACTCAGTCGCAACCATAACATAATTAATAACCCAGCCCTAAACCATAAATCAAACTCAGCCATAACATAACAAAAAACTCAACCGCTATAGAAACTAACTCAGCACTAAACCCTCAATCAAACTCAGCCACAAGAGAATCAAACTTAGTCGCAACAAAAATCAAACTCAGTCTTAACATAAATCAAACACAGTCGCAACTTACCGGAGAGTACGACGAAGACAATTTCAGAGAAGATGACGAGGGTGAATATGATTTAGGAGAATATGACGATTTCAGAGAAATGACGATTACTAGAGTGTTAAAGAGATTTCAGAAAAATGACGATTACTATAGTTGTTAAGAGATTTCAGAGAAGATGACGATTTCAAGAGTGTTTAAGAGATTTCAGAGAAGATGACGATTTCGAGGGTCACTGAATAATCTGTTTTTTACTGAGAAATAATTACTAGCGTGTAGATTTCTTCTTAATTATACAGTTCAATAACGATTTACGAGGAATATTTGTTAATAAAAATATAAATCAAACTCAGCCATGTAACTAATATATAATTCAGCCGCTAGAGAAACTAAACTCACTCACATCATAATATATTAACTCAGCCACAATACTTAACTACGTAGCATACAGTTTAATGACATGGATTTTTTGAATAAAAAATTTAAAAAACTATCTTTTTAATTTCTTTAATTTTTAACTTAGGCAGCGTAACCCACACTCTACTTATTTTATAGGTCTTGAAATTCTCTTCTGTTTTAACTTTTACATATCAACAACAATAAGAAGATTTTTAACAAAAAAAAGACAACAATAAGAAGATTTGCATGATATATTACAAAATGTCAATGCATCAACTTTTATTAGTTGGCATACAGTGGTAATTAATACATAGGTGTCAATCTTTTTTTGTGTTCAACCACATAGGTGTCTAAAAAATGAAATAAATAAAACCAAAATGAAATATGATATATATATAGATATATTTACCATTATTTTCATCGCTATAAATCTATGGTACAAACATCTTCATGTAATATTCTTCTATATTCTACGTACATTAAGTTCATAAGTATATATGTTTTCAATGGTGAGAAAAAAAAAGTTTAGGGTTTGCGATATTGTGGTGGCCACAAAAATTCAACGGTTAGATAAACATTTGTTAAATTTAGATGATCACAAATATTGATAGCTAAAATCTGGATATGAACTAATAAAATCAAGTCTAAACTTTGCAGTCACAAAACTAACACCTAGAGAAGATCATCTTCATCATCATAGCTATCAAGTTTGACATCATCATCATCAGA
This sequence comes from Biscutella auriculata, assembly GCA_900406285.1. Lineage (NCBI taxonomy): Eukaryota > Viridiplantae > Streptophyta > Magnoliopsida > Brassicales > Brassicaceae > Biscutella > Biscutella auriculata. Next base: position 5,991 of record OVAO01003412.1, on the reverse strand, counting down.
AATTATATCTTAATATTAATTGATATATATGTATATATATATATATGAATGTTTCTTTACTCTCTTTTTCTTCTTTGTAAAATTTAGAAACAAAAGGAGGTACTTGCAAAACATTTGATGTCAAGCCAAATTGAATTCTGGTTTCAAAAGCGTAGAACAAGGTATGGTTTACAACTTATTAAGGTTGAAGCAATAATTTATATAAACCATGCAAAGATTCTCTATTAGTATCAAAATCAGATTCGAAATTAAGAAATATATATATTGGTATTTAGTTGATCAAAAATTAGAAAGTTCAAGATATATATAGCTTTATAGTTAGTTAATTAGTTAATTGCATTGCCCACTTAAAGCCCAAATTAGTAAACAACAGTTTCTCACGAAACAATTAAATTTAAACAAAGAAACTAACCCAAAAGAAAAAAAAAGAACTAAAAAAAGAAAAGAAGTTTATGAGGGCAAAATGGTCAAATAAAATAGACTACCTGTAGCTGTGGATCTCGCGCTTTAATGGTGTCGAGGGAATCGAAGAAACAACAACAAATCCACAGACGAATTTTCTCGAGAAAATAAAAAAGAAAAAGATGGCGGATCAGCTTACCGATGACCAGATCTCCGAGTTCAAGGAAGCCTTTAGCCTATTCGACAAGGACGGAGATGGTCTGTTCTTCTCTCAGATCTCTCTTGTTTTTTTCTTTCTTCTTTCGAGTTTCGTTGTGGGGGAGATTGTGATTCCTGATAATCTGTTCATTTTTGTGTTTGTTTCATTTGATTCGAGAACGATCTGTTTTTAACTCGCTCACCAATTGCCTGCTTTTTTTTAATCTCGAACTTTCTGAGGGTTGCTTTGGCTATTTCTTTTCTGCAGAATTTCAGATATATACGATGTGCTTGCTAACTAGATTTAGCTGCATTATGGTTTTTCGCTTTCAATGGAAATAGATAGATTTGTCTGTAGATGTTTCTTCCCTGATCTGTTACAGGGGAGAAATCTGTTACATCATCTCTGTTGTTCTGCTCTACATTATTAAGAGAACTTGCAAACTTCTTAAATAATCTGTTCTACTGCATTGTTCTTGGCTTGGTCTGCATCTTGTGGCCCTTATTGCCAGTAGCATCATTGTGTGCATCTCCTAACTTTTTTAAGAGAGTTTGAAATGTTTCTTGCCGGATTGTTTAGACAAAGTTTCTTTGTTGGACTTTTTCCGATCAAGAAATCAATCAGTTTTACTTGTCAAGTCTTCATCCTTTGATCTGAGAAATACCATGATTGGATTAGCTAGTATAAGAGTCTTTTCAAAAGTGGAGTTGTGAACTTCCTTCTCTGTGCTTTCATATGGAATTTATTAACATGTTACTTCGGTTAATAGAGTTGTTTCTTTTTCTTCTTCTTCTTCCTCATTGTGTTAAATGCTGACCATACTAGAGTTCACAAACTGATACTTGGGAAGTTGCAGTCAGAAGTCTGAAGTTAAGTTGTCTCCAATTTTGGTTTTTGCTTGCAGGCTGCATCACCACAAAAGAGCTCGGGACCGTGATGAGATCACTTGGGCAGAACCCAACAGAAGCCGAGCTCCAGGACATGATCAACGAAGTTGACGCAGATGGGAACGGGACAATAGATTTCCCAGAGTTCCTCAACCTAATGGCACGCAAGATGAAAGACACTGATTCAGAAGAAGAGCTCAAGGAAGCCTTCAGGGTTTTTGACAAAGACCAGAACGGTTTCATCTCCGCGGCTGAGCTCCGTCATGTGATGACTAATCTTGGTGAGAAACTAACTGATGAGGAAGTTGATGAGATGATCAGAGAGGCTGACGTAGATGGTGATGGTCAGATCAACTATGAAGAGTTCGTCAAAGTTATGATGGCAAAGTGAGATTCTTCTTATCACAATTTTTATTTATTTCATCATTAAACTGAAAACAATAATTCATTGAACTAGAAGAAGGAAAGAAAGAAACAGCCAGACAGATTTGCTTCCTTTGTTTGTCGTGATATATTTGTTTCATTTCTATTTGATTGCTTACTTGTCTTTGATTTTGGTATGTTTGGTGAAGTTTGAATCATAATTTTATTTGCTTCAGTGTCATATTCACTGTCTTTGATTGCATGAACAAAGTAGGTACAGGATGATATTGGGATGAAACTTGAGTGTATGAGAAGACGTTTCTCTTATCACTTATTATGTTTCAAGCTTTTGGTCGTTCACTTCTAACTTCTAATTTTAACACGTTTGCAACTTGCAAGACAAACAAAAAACATCAGGTTTTCGTAAACCAACTTACCATTCAACAGAGAAACTGGAAAATTATATATTTTTTTTTGTCTTTTCCATAACAAAAACGCTTTTTCTGTTTTTTTTTTCAACTCATTTTCTGTTTTTGACAAAAAGAAAATCATTTTTTCTGTTTTTATAATCCTTTTCAAACATTTTAACGTGTTTTTTTACCATAATTTTTTTTTTCTTTTTAACCAACAAAATATGTGTTTTAAGGATTTTTCTTACAATTTATTGATAAAAAGTTGTCTTCGCGATTTGTTGGGGGTCAATTTAAACTCTTTAAAAACTATATACCTTGACGCAAAAAAGCTAACTAAACCTGTAATTTATTTACACAAATGGCATAGCTTCTTTACTTATTAGTTTTGATTCTGATTTTAAAAAAATATATAAATATAGCTTAATTTATGCTTTTTCATTTTACTAAATATATATATTATATTTAATTTTTATTATTCGTCTATATTTTTATTTTATTTTTAAATATCTTGATATTTTGTAGGGTTTATGTTTATATCATGAATTCGGTCGTAGTTGTTTCTTACGTAATGTAAACAACAAATCTGAGTATATACGTGCGAGTTAACTTAGTCTTGAATCAAACAAATAGGAGCTATATTATTAAAAAAATTGTATCTAGCTATATACGTTTAATTTGTTTTCATATAAACTTATTCTAGTTTAATTATTATTATTATTACAAGGTTGAATCATTAGTAATGAAACTTGGAAAACACTAAACAAAAATGCATACTTTTGTCGTTGTTTTTCTCTTTTATATCTTTTTCCTTATATTTATTATATACCAAACTTTTTGGTAAACTTGTGTAATTTTCTAAACCGTGAAGAGAGAAGTAATCAAGTAATCATTATGTTTATTGTTTCTTCAGTCGTCGTCGTGCATGGAAAAGCGTAAGTAAAAAGGAGAAGAAAAGCAAGAAGAACAAAAATGCAAAAAGGAATATTGATGATAATGAGGAAATGATACATCAGAAATCAGGAAAGTCACGTCTTCGTTGCCAACTACTATGTCAGCAACCTTCTTCTTGCTCTATTCTATAGAATAATAATAGTAGTAAACAAACAAGAAAGAATGTGATATTCCACATGTAAAGGTGTTCTTAAGATGTTAATTAAGAGGCTTTGGGGGAAGAAAGAAGCTGAGGATCAACTTAAAAGGTGTTCTTATTATATCATTTATGATAACTCAGAGCTAACTAACTCTGCATCAATCATTTGTAAACCCCAGATTCAGTGACTAATTAATGAAATATCATGTTAGTGACAATTGGGTGCATTTTCTATAAATCGTCCGCTTACAAATTACTCTATCTTCACATTATTTATGTTTGCGGTTAAAAGTGGTAAAATTTATTTATGTATCTGGACAAATGTGATGAGTCATTTAGATATTGACCGATCCAATAATTATAAAATATAATTCTAAATTAAAATTTGAGAAAAATGTGATTATTCTTTGTCACAATATGTCAATGAATATGTCCATTTTGGATGTGGACATGTTCAGATAATATAATATAAATATAAATATAGTTTAATTTATGCTTTTTAATTTTACTAAATATATATGTTATTTATTTTAATTATTCGTCTATATTTTCAAAAAAAAATTATCTGAATCTTTTGTATAGGGTTTATGTTTATATCCTGATTTGGGTCGTAGTTATTCTTACCTTATGTAAACAACAAATCTCAGTATATACGTGCAAGTTAACTTAGTCTTGAATCAAGCAAATACGAGCTCTATTAAAAAAAAATATATAGTTAGCTATACGTTTGTTAATTTCCATATAAACTTATTCTAGTTTACTTATTATAACGTTGGAACTTGTAAAGCAAGAAACAATATTGCATACTTTTGTCTTTGTTTTTCTCCTTTATCTTTTTCCCTTATATATCAAACTAATTGGTTATTATCTTGTTCATTTTCTAAACTATTCTTTGTGTTTCTTGTTTCGTGTCATCAGTCGTCATGCATGGAAATGTAAAAAAGGAGAAGAAAAACAACAAGACCAAAACACACAAAAGGGAACGATGAGGAATTGATACATCAGAAATCGCGTAGGGTTCCTAGCCTAAGACACATTATTACACTAAAATCAAATTTGTCAACAAAAATGATATGTACATGTCGATTTGGATACTTATGCCTAAGACAAAATGTATCTCATGTCTCACTGACAACAACGCACAAATTATAATTCATTATTTAATATCAAACATACGTAGAAATATTGTTTTTTCAGGCTTTATTTAAAACACAAAAACATCAATAACCATAGAAGAACTCATGGACCTTAATAATCTGAGTGACTCGATCAAGGATCTTAAGCGGGTCTGGTAAAGATTTAGAGATAGCGGGTCGGGTCAAACATTGACGAATCCAGCTCATTAGCTTTGGAGTGTGTTCCTCGATACTAAAACCACCTATAGTCTCCCACGTGTGGAACCAAGGGTAATAAGAGATGAGGACCAAGTCAACGATCGAAACGTTGTCGTTTCCTCCGAAGTAAACCTTATCTCCAAGTTCTGTTTCTAATAATTTCAAGGTATCTATGAACTCTCGTTTCGCTTCTTCTTGTTCTTTGCCTCTCTTCGTCCATGTTCTTAATCCAGCGTTAAAAATCTGTAATAAAGTCAATATGAGTTAGGTGAGTTTTGACCAAAAACGTGATATATCTAAAGAGAGAGTACCTTTTTGTCGATAAGATCAGACCAAAATCTACACTGTGACTTGTGATAAGGATCAGAAGGAAGTAGTGCTTTGTCGTCTTTCCAGACTTCGTCGATGTATTCAAGTATGATATTGGATTCGCATACCGGTTTACCGTTGTGGATGAGAACGGGAATTTTCTTATGAACCGGGTTGGATTGAAGCAATAGATTGGTTTTGTGACCAAAGACATCTTCTTCCTTGTACTCGAACTTGATCTGTTTCTCCTCCAAAGCCATGATCACTCTTGCTCCGAACATGCTTGGCCAGAAATTCAACACCACCACTTCTTCTTCTGACATTTTTTTTAACTCTTTTTTGGTTCTCACTTATGACTTCTTTTGTGGGTATATTAACTTTTGTGAAGAAGGCCCTTTGGTGGTATTTAAGTTAGATAATAATGGTATTTTGCTTATTTGTTTGATATTAAAATCACATCGATCCAATAGAAAACGATGTTTGATACGTCATAAGTTGCAAGTGGCCCTCTTTTCTTTGATTTTTAAAAGATTACTTATTACTCTCGTCCTTGAAGTCTGCATTTTTTTTTTTTTTTTTTTCNCTTATTTCTCTCGTCCTTGAAGTCTGCATTTTTTTTTTTTTTTTTTGCACTAGAAGTCTGCATTATAATTTATAAGATAGAAAAATCAATAATGGAAAGACAGACACATACTAGTTTAAAACGGTCTCTAAAAAAAAAATACTAGTTTAAAACTTTTTGGTCGTATGTTGAAAAAAAAAAAAAAAACTTTTTGGTCGTATCAACCTCCGGTTCAATATAAAATTTATTATTTTATAAACTTGTTGTCATCAATTTATTGGTTTTGCCAGTGTATTAGGGTGTCGCACGAACGCAATTATAAAATTCCGTAAAACACTTGTTTTAAAAACAAAAATGATCAAGAAGAAAGAACAGCTTTAATATAGTAGAAGTTAAGCGAAATGGAGACATAAATAGGACCAAAATACACAT
>OVAO01003411.1:0-11306 GCA_900406285.1 Biscutella auriculata | reverse complement strand
CATGTAGGTTCTATGATTATGAAAAGTATCCTTGTCTCCACGGTCTTGCTGCATATTGAAATTTCCGTCAATCGGATCCCGACCGTCGCCGTGAAGGTCCGGTAAAATATCATGAGTTGTGCTCAAAATATTACTGGACAAAACTTTGGACACTAGCGTATGAAAATACCATTTATTCTGTGTCGGAGCAGTGTGATTGGATTGTACCAGATTACGTTAAAGAGATTAAGATCATACCTCCAGATTGCGACACGAAGATGGGAAGGAAACGGGATAAGAGGAAGCCATCTGTCGGAGAACGGCGTAGGCAGACATACAACAAAAGGAGACCAAGGCAAAATTTTGGTTTTAATTGGTTGTTGTTTGGAAAGAATAGTTTTCCAAGTGAATGATTGTGTTGTTTTCTAATATTGTACTGTAAAATAATGTACTCGAATTTTGTAAAACTATGTAATACTTTGGGTTACTACTGCTTTGAATTCAATATTGTACTTGGGTTACTACTGCTTTGAATTCAATATTGTACTTGGGTTACTACTGCTTTTGATTCAATATTGAAATCCAATTTTGTAAAACTATGTAATACTTTGGGTTACTACTGCTTTGACTTGAATATTGTACACGATTTTTGGTAGAACTATGGAATACTTTGGGTTACTACCACTAGTTAGTATTACAATTTGGATTTTATGAAAGTTAATTTGTATTCAACCTTTATAACATATATGAAAGTTATGTCCATGTATAAGCAACTAATAATATAGGTATAACTAAAATAATGTGAATTGGCGAAAAGTATAACTATGAAGAACATTTGTAACACCATTATACTCTGTAAAACTAAGTGTAATATTTAAGAGGGAAACTTGAAATATTTGACAAATTTACTCCAAATTTTTGGTGCCCAAACGAAAAATTCCAAATGTATTTGGACGAAATAGCATAACTTATTCTTTCTCATTCAAAACCGAAATTAACCCAGAGAAATAACATAACTCCCACACTCCTATTATTTCTCCTCAACTCTCTTTTTCTCTCTCTCTGTTTCTTTCTCTTTCAACGCTCTCTCTCTCTTTCTTTCTCTTTCAACGCTCTCTTTTTCCTTCAAAGCTCTCTGTTTTTTCGATTTTTTCATGGTTCCGTGGGTGAAGAAACAAGAAAAATATGATAGGCAGAAGGCGAATGAGTACTATGACAGGATTGGGTACATAGCCGATGCACAAAACGGAATTCCCCAAAGATGTCCATGTGGGGGTTATATCATTCAAGATATCTCCCCTAATCCAAAGTTTAAACATGATTTCGATACCTTACCGGGGAGCAGGTACTTCACGTGCACGAAGTTCGAGGTAATCGTTGTCTCATTCTATTCAGATCTGAGTAAAACTGAGTAAAATTGCGTAACACTGTGTAATACTGATGATGCAGGACGATGACCTCCACATTCGTCAACCATGGGCACTCAGTGTTGAAGAAGAGCTTCAAATGTTAAAGAGGCAGGTGAATAAAATGGCTGAAGAGATTGCAAAGCTCAAGGCATCGCTTCGTGTCAGACCTCCATAAGAAACTACATCCTATCTTAGCACTCAAACTTATGTTATGTTTTCTTATGTGTCACTCAAACTTATGCTATGGTTGTAATGAATTTTGTTCTCTTTTGTTGTTCTCAAACGAGTTCTCAAACTCACCTTATGTTATCTATGAGATTGTTATCTTTGGTTCTCAAAATAACTGTAAAACTAACTGTAAAACTAACTGTAAAACTCATCGTAAAACTGATTTTGCCTAAAATCGACTGTAAAAATGACTGTAAAACTGACTATAAAAATGACTGTAAAACTGAAAGTGATAACCAAAACAGAAATATCAGATACTTGATCATTAAGTTTAATACAACACATAACCAAAATAAGTTCATAAGATCAAACAAGGCAATACATAAAATAAGTTCATAGGATTAAGATCAAAATAACTTCTTCTCAAGTTCATCAATCTTCTTAGCAACTCCATCCACCTTCTTCTCAAGTTTCTTCATGAATTTGAACATTGACTTAAGGGTCTTCATAACAGCACCTGTTTCATCACCTCCACCAACTTTATCTTCGGCATCTCCACCCTCTTGCGTCTCTTCTGCCTCTTTTTCCCGCGCAGCGACATCTTCGGCAAACATGTCTTCAAAATGCATGGATTGGTAAATCTTCATCCACACGTCTGTCCCAACTATCGACTGCGAGGTCATCTTCATCTCTATCATCTTCATCTTCCAGCAAATCATTCAACATGTACTCCTGATCTCCAGTTTTGCTAGGGATGATGGTGTGAATAATCTGTAAAACAAAAAGTTGGTGTTTTTAGTTCTACCATAGTTCTACCTAAGTTATACAGATCTCCCATTGTTCTACCTTGGTTATACATGAGTTAATCCAAAGAGATAAATAAACTTACAGTCTCGTGATCGAGTTCTTTGTATATGTCCGCAAGTGACGATCCTCTCATGCCATTGCCTTTGAATGTTGCTTGACACATCAATGGGCATTTCTTATCCGCTCATTCAACGGATTCTCTAAACGCTTTTCCAAGAGTGGGGATTGCCTCGAATGCAAGAATCTACAAAATAAACATACAATTAGTAATATCAACATCGTTCAACAATATTCACAATTTTAATACTTATCTCACATACCTCTAATAGGATGCAAAATCCCGGAATAGGCCAAAGGGTTTTCAAATTATTCGGGACCTTACACACTGCGAGCTCGTCGTCCCCTTCTCTAAAATGTTTGATCGTGTGAGAGATTTGCTCCAACATGTAATTATAAGAGAATCTCACCCATGGAAAGCTCTCGCAGAAGTCAAGATCATCGACAGTGTTCTGGAAGAATTTAGATACATCTTTCGCGCCTTTCCCAACTTTCGTCTGCGCGCAAAGAACACTTCCTAAGAAAAAGAGAACCGCCATCTTCAACCTGTCTCTATGCGGTCCCATGTTGATCAGCTTCTCCTTCACATCCTCTAACCTTTTAGATTCTCATTTCTTGAAATGCCGGTCAATAAAGTTCTTCGAACCCTTTTCTTCATAGTTCAGCGGCAAGTTTCGGCAGTTTAGTCCTGATATCAACGCGTGTTCCCTCAGGCCATAACGGATGGGAACGCCATTCACCACAAACCAAACTTCTTTCTTCTTGTTCGTCGCAGCCGTCCTCAAAAGCAGCATCCACATTCCTTGAACCCTATGGTTCTCCATTCGGCTTTTCATGTGAAATAGGTGCTTGAATTGAGGATGTTCCTCAAACCACCTTTTCTCGGACTTGCTCAACTTCGGATTCAGATTTTCCAAAGTTGTAATCGCGTCTGCAAGCATACATCTAGTTCCCAATTTCATTTGTTTCTTGTACTCCGATGGAGGAAAAAACATCTTTGTGAGTTTGATTGCCATAAGATCATGCATTAACATTCATTCACGCATAAGACTGTATTATCCAGTAATCCGCAGTTTTCCTAGTATTACACTATAACACTTATATCCAGTAATCCGCAGTTATCCTAGTATTACACTAACATGCAGTATAACGCTTATATCCAGTAATACGAAGTTATCCTAGTATTACTTACCGATTCATTATCGGAGGCTGAATTCCTCCTCTCCTCCGTTTCGTTCCAGACTTCCTCCGTCGCATGAGCTTCTTCATCACTCTCTGTTCTTTCGCCTTCCTCGTCATCAGACTCTTCTTCTTCTTCATTCTCAACCGCTGGACTATTCTCTTCCATAGTCGGCAATTTATCCTTCTCTGTCGGCATATTCGGCTCCGCCTCCTCCGCCATATTAAGCTTCGCCGCCGACACCCTCTCCGCCGCCGACACAGTCTCCACCGCCGGGGTTCTCGTTTCCCTCGTCGTATTCTTCTTTACCGCCGCCGGAAAATTCCCATCCATCGCCGGCGTTAATTGTTGAGCGGTCCTTACAATCTTCACCGTCTTCGCCTTCACCGCCGCCGTCGAAGAAGAGCCCTTCTCTGGTGATATTTCCTTCCTCTTTATTCCCTTAATTTTCATCATTTTTTTATTTCGTTGCTGGATTTTCTTTGACACTAAAATTCTCTTAAATAATTCTCGAAGAGGCACTAGAGGGAACAAGAGGAGATGTCTCGAATCGGTGTGAGTCGAGTGATCGATTTAAGAGGAGATGCGAAACGAGTCGAGAGGAGGAGATGAGTCTCAATATTTTTCTAACTTCTTAAGTAAAACTAGGGTTTACTAGAATTTGGGGTATAACTTATTCGATTTTGGTTTGGAACCAATTTGGATTTGCTCGATTTCGGGTTCTATGATTTGTGGTTTACCCAATTTTTCGGTTTATTTGGCGAGAACCTGGTTTGTTTGGTTCAATTTTAGTTTCCTTTGGTTCATTTTAAATTTTCCGGGTCGATTCTTGGGTGGTGGTTTTACCTAGGTTCTCCCCGTAAATACTACAAATACACTCGATTTTCTTGTTTTTTTATACTATTTTTACTTAGAAAAATAATTCTAAATAATCCTTGGAAGATTTACTTTCTAATAGGGACAATATAGAAGTTGACTCAAAATAGAGCCAATAAAAAAACATTCACGTCTCTTTTTCTTTTCTTTTTTTTTCTTTTCGTTCGTTCTTTTCGTTTTTAGGTTGCGTGATAGAGTAAGCGTTTTCTCGTGTAGAAAGAAGAGAACAAAGAATTGAGTGGATGTTATCTATAAATTTGTTATCAGGAAGACTTTTAATGTTATCTATAAATTTGTTCAACTTTTTTTGATAATAATAAAGAATCGAGTGGATGAAAGTTGTGTACTAGAAACATAGATCGAGAGTGCAATGGGAGGAGACGGTGGTGGTGATTCCGTAATTCACTTTGTGTTTGTTCATGGAGCCAGCCACGGAGGTTGGTGTTGGTATAAACTCACCACTCTTCTTGTCTCCGCCGGATTCAAAGCCACCTCCGTCGACCTCACCGGTGCTGGAATCAACCTCACTGACTCTAACTCCGTCTTCGACTTCGACCATTATAACCTCCCTCTCTTCTCTCTCCTATCCGATCTCCCTCCTCACCACAAGATCGTACTTGTCGGACACAGCATCGGTGGAGGAAGTGTCACCGAAGCTCTCTGCAAGTTCACAGACAAAATCTCCATGGCCGTTTACCTTGCAGCCGACATGATTCAACCCGGATCCATCTCTTATCCACACTTTTCAAGCGTGAGTGACTCTTTTACTAACTCATCCACCACTCTGTTTTTTTTGATAATATGAGTTTGGTATAAAAATCTGTTTTTCAGGGTTTAGAAATGCGACTGGGAGAAGAAGATAAATGGGAGTATATATACGGAGAAGGCGATGATAAACCACCCACTGGAGTCATCATGAAGGAAGAGTTTAGACGCCATTATTACTATAGCCAAAGCCCTCTCGAGGTTACTCTCTGATTCTAGCTACCTGTTTCATTGTTATAAATGATTTGGTGATTGTATATGGTGTTATTGGTAGGATGTAACTTTGGCATCTAAGTTGTTGCGACCTGCTCCAGTGAGGGCCTTGCAAGGTGTTGATCAGCTGTCTCCAAACCCTGAAGCTGAGAAAGTTCCAAGAGTTTACATCAAGACAGCTAAGGATAATCTATTTGATCCTCTGCGTCAAGACCTTTCAGTGGAGAAGTGGCCACCTTCTCAGTTGTATGTCTTGGAGGAGAGTGACCATTCTGCTTTCTTCTCTGTTCCAACTACTTTATTCACTTATCTTATTCGTGCAGTTTCTTATCTTCAACTATAAAACCTTATATGTAGTTTGATCCTGTCTCATCTCCCGTGTATTCTAGAGGAGACTAGTGACTATTCTGCTTTCTCCTCTGTTACAACTACCTTAAATAACTTGTCTCCTTAGTTTCTTTACTTCAAGTCTTCAACTATATAACTTCCATTTATAAGTGTTTGCACAATAGGACCATGACTCATCACTTTGTTGATACTAACAAGAAAGAAAAGAGGTAACAACCAAACATTCATTTCTTTTGAAGGACGTAAAACAATTGTGTTACTAGCAGTAATAGTTCATCCATTCTCTCGAAATTGATTCTTATCTGTTTGGTCACCATCACTTTTTTATGAGTACTAGCTACTTCTTTCCATTTTATAAACCCATGATTCTGAGTTTTCTCGAGTATTAAAGGGCAACAGTAACAGAGAAACTCATCCGGGATTGTCAATTTGTCATCCAGGAAGAAATCCCTGGACATTCCCCCGGTGAGATTTATCAGTTAATTATCACAATCTTCTTCATTACATCATGAAGAACAACAAACGATAAAAAAAGAAAACACTATACATACTTTTATAGATATGTATATGGGCTTGAAACAATGCATATCATTGGTTTATAACCAAAAGAAAAAAAAACCAACACTAATAGGTTAACACAAGACATGACTTATGTGCTATCGCCATTGTTTGTAGTTTCAAGACAAGTGTTGATAACCTCAACGGGATGAAGGAGATTCCAGATGCTCCCCACCCATTTCTGCTTATCAACCTTGCTCTTGCATTTAAACTTTGTTAGACCTTTCCCTGTACTGATTCCAAAATAGAGCTATTCTTCTGCATTTTTCGTTTCATATATCATTCACATTGCGTGTCCTGCAACCTCCTACGCGTTTGCTTTTGATTTCTACTACGACCTGCAAAAAGTCAACTCTATAATTTTTTCAAGCACAAAACTTTGTTTCCTGCGATGAGTATTCAAATTTTGGTCAACCTGAGATTTCTTGTTGATGTAAGCTTTTTTATGTTTCCACCGCAGAATTCTTGGAAGGTCCAATGAATAGTCAGTTCATAGTCTCATGGAAAGCAAATGTTTTTATCGTTTTCATAAAATGGTTTAAATAAGAACATTTATCAACGGAAACTCTTTTTGGAAATATTACCATTTCGTGTGCATTGTATTAGGTTTCCATTATAGGTTTTGAAGAAATCTGGCACCATCGAGCTCAGAGGAAGAGTAATCATGAGTTTTAGGTAAAGGCTCTTTCGCAATGGCTTCTCCTCTCAATGCTACATTACCCACCATATGGCAAACCCAATTAATTCAAGAGAAAATGACTAGAATAGTATAAAAAAATCATAATAAAACTAGAGTAACATACATCTTTCAAAAATTACTAGAATATTTTTCGCATTCTAGTAAATTACAAAAGACACACTCGCTTATATTTAATCAACAAATTCACGTCACTAACAACTGAGTTACGTTACATACGCTGGCTAAGTGAGTCGTAATTGACAAATCCACGTCACTAAACCGTATGCCACATGTACAATGTGGCTGGTTTATATATTAAATACATGGCTGGGTTTAATCTGGTTAACAAAGAAACCGTTTTCGAAACCGTATAATTAAGAAGAAATCTATACGCCATTAATATTTCTCGGTAAAAAACACTCTACACGCCACTCTAGTAAATCATTTCTCCGATATCGTCATCTTCTCCGAAAGTTGTCATCTTCTCCGATAATCGTCATCTTCTCCGAACTCTCTGAAACACTCTAGTTAGTAAGTCATTTCTCTGAAATCGTCTTCGTCGTATTCTCCGGTAAGTGGCGACTGTGTTTGATTTATGTTAAGACTGAGTTTGATTTCCGTTGCGACTGAGTTTGATTCTCTTGCGTCTGAGTTTGATTTAACTTTTGGCTGAGTATGATTTATATCGTGGCTGAGTTATATAATATGTAAAGGCTAAGATAGTTTTTATAGCGGCCGAATAATACATAATGTTGTCGCTGAAACTAACTTAGGGTTTAGGGCTGAGTTAGTTTATGTAGCGGCTCAGTCACTTTTATGTTATGTTGCGGCTGAGTTAATTTAGGGTTTAGGTCTGGGTTATTAATTAGTTTATGGCCGAGTTATTTTACCAAATGCGGCTGGATTAGTTTTATATCGACTGGTGTACATTTGTTTTGTTTTATGATCAGATGGATGTCTCTACAATCTCTGAATATCGAGAACCGGATTACCCTAAAAAACTTAACCGTGAAGGGTTTTTCTAAACTAGAAATAAATCGTTTAATCACTATACGCGTGTGGGAGAACTCCAACGGCTCGGAGAAAGAATAGGAGAAGACGTGTGGGATAAAGTGAAGTTGTTCCTTGTTGGAATCATTGCTAGGATTGGTGATAGAGGAATGATTTGGTGTGCTAAGATGGCACATTACCTACTTTGTAGACAACTTCACGTAAAGAAGAAGGAGATTTGGAGTATCGTTCATGGTCAACCCATCAGGTTTGGATTAAACAAATTCCACGATATAACTAGGTTAAACGTAGACCCACTGCCAATAGAAAGGTTTGATGAACCCGAGCAATACCCAGATTTCTGAGACAATTGAATGTGGATATTGGGCATGGACCCAAGTTCGTTGACTTGAGGGCGACCTTAGATGACTGTCATGGATGGAGTAGAGAACAATAGAAATGGTTGGGCCTTTTAGCTCTGCAAGCCGCGGGTGTTCACGCTGTGCATGCAAATTCTCGGATACCCTTTGAAAGTGCAATAAGAGTATTCGACGATGAGGCCATGATGTCGTATCCATGGGGTCATTCTGCTTTCGAATTGCGTGTCGACTCTATCAAGTCGGTGCGTCCTACATGTAACACATTGTCAATGGTTTGGTCCACGTGTTATAGGTCTAGGCGTATGAATATGTCCATTGCTTCGGAGAGCGTTTTGGGGGAGGGATAGATGACTTAGCGAACATTAAGCTTCTTCGATATGTTGGAACCCGCACACGTGCGGCTCTTGAGATTGTCCTCATCGACAAGCTTAGAGTTCATCGCAAGGTTATGTTTCAGACTGATTTTCTACTTTTAATTTTCTTCGTAGTTGAGTTAGGAGAGTTTGACTACTGTGTTATCCGGTAGTGAAGGCTTAGTTATATTTTTTTTTTACTTTATGGCTGAGTTTGTTTTATTTTGTAGGCTGAGTTATGTAGTGTTTAATTATTTGATGGGTGAGTTTTTTACTTTGTAGGCTGACTTATGAATTCCTTAGTGCAGGTGTGCGTGAGGAATATGGTGAAGAAAAATTCTTTAGATGACGTGTTACCTCCTCAATGGCCAGGAGAAACAGATGACACAGATGACCCAAGTCTTGTCAAGCTGATAACGGACATACACAACGAGCGGTTTGTTACAGGTTTTTGGGATGCACACATCAAAGAGAACAAGAAAAGAGCGAGTGCTGGAATTTCGGGTGAGCCTGAGCTACCAGCAAAGAAGAATAAGAAGAAGAAATCTGCTCATCTAGAGGGTCAAAAGGAGAAGACGGAGAGAAACTCAGCTGCGACAGGGGAGAAAAGTACGGAGGCTGTAACAACTACCATGCTTGATATACTGCGAGACTTTAGAAAAGAACTAGCCCATCAGGGTGATAGATCTGCTTGTATGGACCAGCAGCAGAACATGTCTGCTGGATTTGCTGAAGTGCACCGACAGATAACTGATAGATTAACTGATATAGAGCAGAACATGTCTGTTGGATTTGCTGAAGTGCAACGGCAGATAGCTGATAGATTTGTTGATATAGACCAGAACATGTCTGTTGGATTTGTTGAAGTGTACCGCCATATATTATTATTATACAAGAATTATTTGCCGATAGATTTGTTAATAGATTTGCTGATATAGAGTAGAACATGTCAGCTTGTATAGAGCAGAACATGTCTGCTGGATTTGATGAAGTGCACCGGCAGATAGCTGATATAGGGAAGAACATTGGTCGAGCAGTCGCTGAAGCAGTTGATATGCGTCTGAAAGATCATCCGGGAGTAGGGCGACAAGGAGCTGAAACTCACGGAGAAATCTCAAAAATCCAAAGTCCTCCGGCTTTAGCATTCCCGTCACCGTCGCGGCCGCCACATCAGTCCGTTAATAGTCCAGACGCAGCTCATGCCCCTCTTAAAGGTCAAGCGGGGATGAAAAACATATTCCGGGTACGGAAAATATAGGTTTGACGAAGCGGGATTTGACTTCAGAGCTTGGTAATGGTGGTGATGATTCTGTTGATTTCGTTTCTTGTGGTCTTTCTCCTGCTAAGAGACAAACAGCCGCCACAAAGGCTGAGACGACGAGGCAATCGAAGGCTGTGGTAAGAAAGATGGTAACGAGCAACATCAGATTGATGGGATACCGGAGGAAAATGATATGGCGGCCCCGTATCAGCATATTTAACAAGGCTTGAATAATAAATCAGTGGCTAAACCAGCTGATACCAAGAGGATGGTTGGAAGGACGAGAAAAACGGCAGAGGACGCTGTGGATGAGGAGGACAAATCGAGGGAAGAAATGATGAGAGCTTATCGGGAGGGCCGCGGCCCCAAAACGCAGTTTTTCGTACATTGGGCCAAATGGAGAATCGTGCTTGAGGAAGAATATTAAACCTTCACCAACGATATATGATCCTCTAAAAAGTTGATGAGGATAGAAGGGCGAAATTCTTGAATCACATGAAGCAATACCAGTATGGATCCTTAATACCATCTGTATATATATATATCAGCCATAATTAAATTAAATCAGCATAAACTAAGTTGTGTTCAATTTTACAGGGGCCATGATAGTGCATTCTTTATCATCCTTGTCGCCTAAAGAAAGTATTCGCCAGATGGACCTTTGGGAAGCTTTGGATGGCTGGACGATACTGTAAGTATACCTCACGGCTGAGTTACATTATGCGTTGATGGCCAGTTTATATAATATGTGACGGCTGGGTTATGGTATTTGACTCTGTTTTTTACAGCATATGGCTGCTTATATTAGACTCCTCATCGTAAAGTCCAAGCAACAACCAACCCGTTCCGGTCTAAGCGCATCAGTTTTGTTGATGCTTTGTTCCAGACTTTATGGATACCGGACTACGATGAGTTCAAAAAAAAACCGCAAGCCTTCAGTTTCTCCGAAGAGTATCGAAAGTTGGTTAACGGCAATTGATAAACAGAAATTTTCGGTCGGGTTTAATCTTTTTCTAACGGTTTATCAATGTAGATATAGTAGTGAGTATAGTTGTCGAACCAATCTCGGGTTCTGATGACGAACTAGCTCTAAATACGAATTGCTAAGTCTAGGCGAAATAGATAGGGTATGTTTGTCACTAACAACCCTAATCAAACTAATGAAATGGAAATAAGGCAAATGTAAAGAACAAGTAAAAAGAAATAATGATAAGAATTGAAAATACGCAATAATTAAAGCAATCATATGGATCAAGGTATTGGAATGGGGAGATAATCGACTT
>OVAO01003410.1:0-10235 GCA_900406285.1 Biscutella auriculata | reverse complement strand
TTCGTAAAATCTATAGTTTTAATGAATCATCTTTTTCATCAAACTCTATTTATTAATCAAATTTAGTTGGGTTTAGTGCAAATAGTAGATTCTCCCCATTCAAAACGTCAAAATTTACATGGAAAAAAACTTAATTTTGTGTTGGTGCACATTTTACAAAGACATCAACATCAGCATTTTGATTAAAAAAAAAAAAAATTCTTTAGATATTTGAATAAGGTTAATTCTGACTTGAATGTTAGTCAATCTTCCGAAACTTGAATCATTTTCACTAAATCTACATATTCTATCTTAATTATGATCTTATACATATAATGAATCCTTTAGCTATACTAAATAATGGGACGTCTCCAGCAAATTATATTACAAGATTTGTGGTAGAAGAAATTGATATATACATATAATGTTGGTGAAATTGCAAGTTTTAATAATATAGAAATAAAGATATGATCTTTGATCTTGATCGGTAGCTTTAGTACGTAAGGCCAACAGCGACATTGACTTCGTTCAGAACTTTGGGCTTCGTTCCTTATGGTCCCTTGTGCTCATCAAATACCTCAGAGTAATGTGTAATTATATAAATATAAAATAAAAACTGAAATTAAATATTTAGTCCAGAGCATATATATACTCATTTTGTTCTGTAAATTAAAAGGAGAAAATTGTTCGTCGTCTTGAAATTTGAGTTTTTGAACTCTCTAGATTTATGATGTAACGTCGCGTTGAATCCCGTTTTGAACTGTATTCCACTTTGTTCGCAAACATTGTCTGAAGTAAGCCATTTCATACCTCTGGAATTTGTTTTTGTTTTTGATACTCCACTGGGTAGACTTTCAGTTATTCGAATCACATTATTCAGATTTAGGTTTTTAATATATTTATTTAAAAATAAATTTTATGTTGGTTTGGTTTGTTTCGAGTTATTCAAATTTTAACTTTTTAAATCTTTTAAATATGTNGAGAAAATTGTTCGTCGTCTTGAAATTTGAGTTTTTGAACTCTCTAGATTTATGATGTTAACGTCGCGTTGAATCCCGTTTTGAACTGTATGCCACTTTATTCGCAAACATTGTCTGAAGTAAGCCATTTCATAACTCTGGAATTTGTTTTTGATACTCCACTGGAAGACGTTCAGTTATTCGAATCACATTATTCAGATTTAATTTTTTTTAATGTTTTTTGAGAATAAATTTTATATTGGTTTGGTTTAATTCGGTTTAATTTTTAAAATATGTTATTTCGAAAATAAACTTTATAGTGATTTCAGTTTTGCATAAATATATTACAAATAAATAACAATTTATTATTTTTATTAATATTATAGATTTTAAATGAATTTAAATATATTTTACTCTATTAATTAATATATATAATTAAATTTTATTTTGGGTCAGAGCATTTAGTTTATGAAATTTGGTTTAGGTTTGTATTCATTCATATTCAAAGTTCGATTCAGATTCTAATGTTAAGTTAATTACCATTCAAACATTTCTTTTGTGAAATCCTTTAAATAGAAGAAAACACGATATAGAGATAGTCAGTACTCATCCAAATAAATGTGGTGTCTAAAGCACACAAAAATTTGATGTCTTTTAAACCTTAACTATAATTTAATTGTATTATATTCTTAAAAATCTAATTTATAACAAGAGAATGAGTGTTCTCGTGTTGACGTGTGACATTCTTTTCTTACAAATATAACTATATCATAAGTAGTGTAATATTTAATAAAAAAATAATCTGACAATTTGGTAAAATGTATATTGTGCAATTGAAGAGATCATGAGTTTTATTCTCACTTTTCTCACGTATGTTTTGGTCTACTGACATACGAACGTTTTTTCTTATTTATTTTTTTATCATTTTTTCTTATAAACCTAAATAAAACAACGACAAGAAAAATAGTAAAGAATGGAAGGAAATTATTAACTTGGTATTCGTCTCGAGACATCAAAATGTATCGTCTTTGTATATCAAATTTGATTACTAATTTAAATATGTTTTTGTTGACCAAGGATAAAAGATATCTGTTATTTTAAAACAATTATTTAGCCTATAATATAAAGAATTCCTATATTTGACAATGCTTTCAATTTTTATAGTTAATTTCGATGGGTTAGGAAAAATACTCGGACCCGAATAACAGAACTGGAACCGACCCGAATAAGGAGGAATCGAACCAAATTTTTCGTAATTACCTGTTGTGTATTAAAGTTATAGACTCGAAGAACCCGAATTGAACCCGAACCTAACCGGGAACCGAATAGGTACCCGAATTATCTGAAATACATAAATATATATAACTTATATTCATATTATAATATTCAAAATTATAAATATAAATCTATATTAATTAGTTATGTTTACACTTTTATAGTACAAATATCTAAAATATTCATTATTTGAACTTTTTAAGTTATATTCATGAAAATTAAACAAATTTTTATATTTTTATTCAAATTTCATTCAAATTGAATTAATTTTGTATTTTTTATTTCCGGTAATTAGGGTAATTTGGACCCAAACCGGACCCGAATATAATTATATTCCTTTACAGGTCCTAGATCTCCTACCCGAATTGACTCGTACCCGACACTACCCGAACCGAAAAATAAATTTACCCGAATGGGTCCTCTAAGCATGGACCCGAAAACCCAAACCTGAACCAAACACGAACGCCCACCCCTAACAGAGATATATCATGATATAGTACGAAAAGTAAAACATCCATCACTCGTCTAGAACTCCACTTCATCTTTATATGGCTCCAACGTGAAACTCTGGAGGTTTCTTTTTTAGCTACAATATCTATTAATTCTATATCGATACATTAAAATGTGAAAATTATGATTTTATATAAGATAAGGGATAAAATGTATTAAATAAACATACAAATAATAATATATAGATAATATAGAATAACCTATGAAAATTTAAAATTTAAAATAAACCCGCGCGGTACTCTTCTAGTTTAATTATAATAAAAATTAACGGGAAAATTGTAAAAAAAAACTCCGAAGTTGCACATTTGAACCCCTTAATTAAACCGTGAACTATCACTTAGGTCATTTAAACTTCATATTTTTGTTGACTTTCAATTTAAATCTCAAACTTATATTGACTGAGCAAAATTAGACACGATGTTAACTTCACTAACGAGATATTTAAACAGAGTTAAATTTTACCGTTAGTAAAGTTAACATCGTGTCTAATTTGACTCAGTCAACAAAAGTTCGGGATTTAAATTGAAAGTCAACAAAAACATGAGGTTTAAATGGTCTAAGTGATAGTTCATGGTTTAACTAGTCCAAATGATCAAGTTCGGGTTTTTTTGACAATTTTCCCAATATATATTTGAAAAGTTAGTAGATTTTTTTTTGTTTATTTTATTTTAATGAAATTTAAATTTAGAAATGAATTAAATAAACTTAGTTTTGTTAACACTATGTATGTCACACAAATTTAATGTATTTTTAACACTTTAAACATCAAACCATAAGAAATTTGTCACAAATATCCGACGGTTCAAAGTTTAAAGTGTTAGAAAGCACTTTAAAGTCTTTATAATCACTAATCAACATAAGAATCATGTATTTGTGCAACATGAATACTTCAAAATTAACTTCAATTTTTATAAAATAAGATTATATGATATAAATATTTATGAGTAAATATATATTATAGGTTAAGAAGTTTTTTTGGATAGGATAGGTTTTCAAATTAGAAATGAATTAAATACATTCAATTTTGTTTAGTACTATCTATATTAAAAAAAATTAATATGTTTTAACACTTTAATTATCGAACCACCGTCACAAAGTTTCGATGTGTATGTTATTTTCATAATAGGCTTTGACGGATTTTCAATGGCTCGAGGTTAAAATGTTAGAAAATATCTTTATAAATAATTAATAAAAGAAGAATCATGTATTTCTGCAACATGAATAAGTAATAGTTGATATAATACTTTAAAAAATTAACTTCAAATTTTACAAATTAAGATTATATGATATAGATATGTATGGATAAATCTATATCTGAAAATTGTCAAAAAAACTTCGAACTTGCACATTTGGACCGCTTAAACCGTGAACTATCACTTATGTCATTTAAACCTCATAGTTTTGCAGAATTTCAATTTAAATCTCGAATTTCTGTTGACCGGGCCAAATTAGACACAACGTTAACTTCACTAACGGAATATTTAAACGGAGTTAAATCTCACCGGTAATGAAGTTAACATCGTGTCTAGTTTGGCTTACTCAATAAAGTCTGAGATTTAAATTGAAAACAAAGAATGAGGTTTAAATGACCTAAGTGATAATTCACGATTTAAACGGTCCAAAAGTACAAGTTCGTGTTTTTTTGAATTTTTTTCCAAAAATTCACTATAAAACTTAATTTATTTATAGAGAAATAAAGTGTATACATATCAATACAATATTATTCATGAAAAATAATTCTCCTTGATTTTTTCGGACAAAATCATTTATCAACTCCGAATAATCAAGTATTGTGGCTAACTCGTGTTCTATTGATATCATTGAAAATCCATTTAATCACTCTTACACATAGTCGAACATAGATAACTGTTTTGAAACACTTCTTTCTGCATAAGCAACTAAAATAGGAATTGTATGTAATATGCGATAAGCAATATATGTGTTTGGATAACAACCATCCATTTTTTAGGAATTCCAACATCTCAACTGTCTTTGTAATTTCTTTTGGTAACATTACTCTTAGATATTGAAGTTCCATTTACAAATGCTTTCCATCTAAATCTGAAGGCCCATCATGCTCTAAAGAAGCTTCAAACTTGATGCAAGATGTCAATAACTCATCGTCTTTGGCCGATTTAAGTCTTTTCAAACCATACAAAAATCCAAATAATTTCCCGTATTGCTGAAATTGCTCAAATTTAACTCCAAGAGATATTATAGCGTGATCCACAATGTTGATGAAATAGTCGATCCTAAAACACTCCTCCTTATTTAACGTATTACTTTCTCCAACTTTCTCGACATCTTCACCAAATTGTTTTTCTTGTTTATCAAGCATTTTGGTTTTGTAGAAAACACTGGTTTATTCTCCATGTTGATGAAAATTGATGTTGCTTAAACGTTTGCTTTCTCAAAACTCGTTTCTCTATACCCTTTCAAGTAATCAACAAGTCCTCATAATTGAAAAATATAAGCTTCAATGTTCATATCCTCTAACTTTAAGGTTTTGCTTACTGTATTGAGAACATAAAGCAAAACATACCATACTACTATCCCTAACAAAAATTCAAATCCTTCAATACCATGTGTTTCACTTACTGCAAGAGAATCAACATCATTATGATATCTAGGATTATCACTGTTTTCTGCTAAATAAAACAAAACATCTCGTATCTTTGAAGTTTGAAATCGTATTGGTTTAACACCATCAACACCACTTTACCAACAAGTTTGTGATAATGGTTTGAGTATAATACCACCTACCATAGATTTATAGACTTCCCAATTGTTGGTTGAAGATGCAAATAGCCAGTATATACGTTGGACAATACCAAAAAATGATATAGCTTTCTTAGATGAAGAAATCATGTCACAAAGAGCAAGATTAAGACTATAACATCCACATGAGAGTAAAATGTCAATTAGATTTAGATCAAACAATCTTTTATGCGTTGCTCTATGTTTTCCTTTCATATTTTTTCCATTGTCATAACCCCCTTTTATATCAATATTCAACTTAAGATTAACCAATGCATCTTGAAGGTTGTCAAAAATTTCCTCTCCTCTCTTGTCTTTGATTTCTAAGAAGATTAAAAAGAAATCCTCAACCTTACCTGAATTTGTAAAAACATCTACACATCGAATTAGAAAAGTCATATACTCTTTACGATTTAGGAGTAAAATCCAAAATAATTGAAAACTACTTCGCATCTTGGATCTTCCTTAAAAAAAAAAACCAATACACTATTCGGATCACCAATTTTTTCATTTTCTCCATGAAATGCCAAATTTATTTATGCTTAGTCTTTATATCATTACAATTATCTTCGACATCACATCTTTCAATGCTTTTTCTCCTTGTTAATTGTCTCTTGCAAATGTTTATTGGTAGTTTCTTTTTTCAGTCTCATTTCTAACTTCATCCAACGACGTATACAAACAATATGATGATAAGTAGTCATGTGTTTCAACCTATGTAAAACATTTCTCCAATCATCAATCCAGTAGTTACCAAATTAGGTCGACTTGATTCTCTAGTGAATAATTTTACAACAAAACATTTACGATATTGTCTTTTTTTGAGTAAACTAACCATTTACGGTATTGTTTCTCACCATTGCTCATTTTTCTAGTATAACATGAGTAAGTGAAACCTCTATCAATATCATTTCTTGGAAAAAGATAATGAGTTGGAGGCCTTATGGGTGAACTTTTCTTAACAAAAAATTTTCTTATTCTCTGTTCAATTTTTTCCATAGTTTCCAAAATCATCCAAATTTGCATTCTTGTGAAGACTCTTAATATCGTTAACTTTCTCATGGTTTTCCATAGTTTCATTCACATATTGTTCTTTGTCCTCACAAAATTGCCATTAGTTTCAACAATAAATTCTTTACTCTTTGCATATGCATCATCTTCGACAATAACTTCTTCATCTTCTACATTCCTTTCATTCTTAATTCTAATAGTTTGATCAGTTTCGGCGGTTTTAGTTTTGGTTAAATATTAAAAAAATTATTGATTTGAGTTTTCATCAATTCATCTTGCATGTTCTTTCTCTTCTTATTTGCACAATCGCTTGGTTGATTTATGATTATGTTTCCTGATAATATTTTTTATAAATATAGAAAAAGTAGAAAAGAAACAGAAGACCACATTACAAATTATTCTGATTCCTCACAAAAACTGATAATAATATATAATCTCAAAACACACACAATTGGTTCTTTGTATTTTCTTTCAACATATGCTTAATCCTAATAATAATAAGATATTGGTCCACAAAGAAACTATTATAATTTAATTTGATCATGTTGAAATAAATTTTAAAAGAACATCGGTCAAAGGCTCTATTGTTCATAATTGTTTTTTAAAAATTAGAAAAACTTAGAAAGAAAAACTTAAAAAATAGAGAAAGAGAAAAAGATATACCTCTAAATCAAAATAGTGGGGATTAGTAATGAATAGCAATCTGACTCTAGCAAAAACTCTCTGCGAAGAATTGAAGAAGAAGTTGAATCGTTGGGCTCTACTATTTTTTAATTCAGTTGATAATTTTATAGTTTATATAATTTTTTTATGAAAATAAATTACGACTCTTAGAAAAGACAAAATATCGATCAAATAAAAAAATAAAAATGTATAGACTATAATCGACTATAAATTAATGTTTTTATTTTTTAGGTAGTATACTTTTTAAAAATTATAAAAGGTAATCGTTCAAATCTTTTGTTAGCTAAAAAGGATAAACTTTCAATTATTTTGTTAGCTAAATAAAAGAAAATAATAAAAAAGAACAATGCATAGTTTTTTTTAAACTCAAAAATGATTATATTCATTTGAAACATAGACATTGAAATAGAGTCTTACAATAGAGTCAAACATAAACACAAAATGAGATCTAAAATTACATGAACCAAAAAATTAACCAAAAGAAATATTTGCTAGCAAAAGACAATGTTACAAGCAAGACCTTCTATGTTTAGAGAAGATCTTAGGCGATCCTCCCAAGTGACATTAGACAATGTTGCAATTATCGGTGCATTAGCCCGACGATGCACAAAAGAGAAAGAAATAAATCTGTATCCTCTTGATATTCTTTTAATACAAGCCAGATCAATTACGGAAACAATGCCAATCACGAAGATTATGAATTGCATCATTTACACTTTTACAAGAAGATTCAAATTGCATTGAAGAATACCTCAGATCGATCAAACTTTGAGATGCCCAAATTAGATTTTTTGGGGCTGCTTCTGTTGCAGAGGATGATTGTATCATGGCGTCTCGAGCATGATGTAGAGTTGATGTCGAAGAGTTATGAACTAACCAAATAGCACTTGGAATGAAGCTACTACTCTTCCATGTTACATGAACATTACAGTTAAATGAATGCAATGAAGGTCTAAGCCAAATAGTTGCAGTTTGATTATTATCAAAGGAAGGAACTATTGAGGGTGTTGATTGCAAACCCAACCATTACAAAGAATCTTGAAAAGTTGTATTGGTGGTATGTTGCAGATCATCCAACTTTTGAGTAAAAATAAAAGAGTTATGATTCTTCCAAATAGCCCAGAAAATCCATGGTATTGCAGAGCGTAAAGCTTGAGGTACAACAACATCCACTGATAGATCCAACAAATAAGAGAGATTTTGTTCAAGAGAATTATCCGAGAATCCGTTGATAGGTAATGATGTATAATATAAATTTTTCTAACCATTATTTCATACCAATTTTTTATTTCTTGTTTCCTAAATTCATTTATATATTTTGATGTCTAAAATTTTTACTTTACTTACTTTAGTTCATGTCAGTCTACCAGATAAGATATAATTAGAGAATATTTTTTTGTCAGCAATAGAATTAGAGAAGCTATAGAGCTAAGAAGAAGATCAAAAGAATTCCAAAATAAATTTCCTATCCCGTCACTCTCGTCGGTGAGAGGAAACTTTCCCTTTTTCTGTCTTTTCTTGCCTCTTTTTGTATAGTAGCGTGAACTCGGTTTGGGGGTTTGGACAAGGTCTGGAGTCTCTCCAGTGTCGCTGGCGGCATTCTTTAGTGGTTTTTTAGGTGGTCCGACGAGTGGTTGGACTTTGTTTGGCATAGGTGAGATCTGGTTGTTCGTGGATGTTGGCGGGCTCCTATCCAAGTTTGGCTTCTACGGCTTGGTCCAGTCTTCGGGTGTGGGAGTTCATCGTGGCTCGGTGGATCAGATGGATGCTCCTGATGAGCCTCTCTTCCCGGGTGCGTTCAATTCAGTGTGTGGAGAGGTTTCTTTCAGGTGTAGCAGTATGCATTTTTCCCTTCTCTTAGACCTAGTCTAGTGTCTCCTCTTGGGGTTCAGTAGAAGATGTCTTTGATGGGTGTAGCTTGTGGTCAGGCTCGGTTGATCTTGCTCAACTTTTAGTCATGTTTGTATTGGTTGGCTTTGTGAGCGGCATCTGCATCTTGGTTGGCTTGATTTTTTTCCGATCATTATTGCGGTTATTTGGCTCTGCTTCTAAACCTTGGTCGAGGTTGTTCTTTTGTTGGATTCTTAGAGTTGCGTGGCTTTTGGTGTTGGTTTGTTTTTCGGGTTAGGATTTGGTTGTAGTTTATGTTGGGGTTGTTGGTTCGTCGTTGGAGATCGGCTTAGTTTTTGGTGCACCTCGTTGGGTTGTTTCGAGTGTTTGCGATTTTTGGGGAGCGTGAGTTTTGCCGTGAAGTTATCATGTTCTAGTTTACTCACCAGATTTAAGCAGTTTTGCATCGACGGTCACCCGAATGTATTTGTGTTTCTGGTCGTCGAGTAGTCTTTTGGAGTCTTCTCATATAGCAGCTCTTGTCTTCCCCGAGATTTTGCTTCCTCCCCTTTCTTTCAATGTGTCTTGTGCGGGCCCGCTTTCCTCGTCAGTGGTTGATAATTTAGGTGTACATTAAAGTTTAGATTGTTCTTTTCCACCGAGGTCTGAAGAAAAAGGAATTCCTCATCTGGTGTAGATTGGTTCCTGTTGAATTTTTTCTAGCTCATCTTGGTATATCTTATCGTCAGAATTACTTTTGGAGTCTCTACTCGTCAATATATTAGACAAGAATGATTTCTTCAATAGATTCAACTACTAGGTCGATGTTTCTAACTCTTAATTGGTCTTCCGAAATTCTTGTATTTTCTTATACATAACTTGGTCTCCATCGTAGTGTCATTTTATCTGATTTTTTGTGTTTTTTTAATTTTCCGGAGATATCTATTTATTCTATTGACTTGATCTCAGTTTAGTAGTTTATTCTCTATATCTCAAAACTAAATTAAATTTTGACTTTAATATAATTCAGTTGAAAATAAAGATAGAACTAGGCCTGGGCATTCGGGTACCCGAATCAGGTTTGGGATAAACCCGATCGGGTTTGCGGTTTTTTTGCCAAGAGATATTGACCCGTTCGGGTTTTACAAATTTCGGGTCAGGTTCGGTTTTACCTTTCCGGATTTGGGCGGATTTTTGCCTCCTGAACTTGACCCGAAAAAGTGGCGGGGT
>OVAO01003408.1:0-11308 GCA_900406285.1 Biscutella auriculata | reverse complement strand
ACATTTCTGTAGTTTATACCACGAAAGTATTTGTTTACAAAATAACTTTATAAACTTTTCTACAATTTATCATTTATTAGACCTTCTTACATAATTTATAAATCCATGTATAAACACAACTAAATATACTGAGTTATAACATTTTTTTGCTTAACATCACGTGTAAATTCAAATAAACTATACATATGTAAATTCAACATATATTTAACAGAAAAAAGAAAAAAGCAATGAATAAGTCTTATTGAATATTCTATTTTAATATATTTGAATGTAGTTCAAAATTCACAAAGAAATACAAGGCTTTATTATAACCCCACGATTTTGTAAATCTCATAAAAAAGTTTTTAATGTAAATAATTGATTTCAACAAAAATGTTGGTATCTAGTGTGCACTAAATCAAAGATTGGTTCAAGATTCAATCTAGTTCATCAGCGATCGAATATTGAAAGAAGCGATATCAACTAGAGAAAAGATTTAGCAGGCCCAGAGAAAAACAAGGCCCATAAGCATGCGTACAAGAGACGCTCAATTCCGGTTTAAAAGAACAAGAAATCAAACATTGTTCCCTATAAATAAGGAACAATGTCATACGCGCAAGAGAGGGAAAAAATGAGAGTGCATTCGCTATAGTAGAGAGTGAGTAGAGACTTTAGAGTGTGTGTATTTCGAGGCTCGTAACCGACCTCGCTTGTAATCCGACCTCGCGTTCCAAGCTCGATTAGACGTCGAACGTAGCTCGGGAGCTCGAGTTGATTATTGATATAAAACACCGACCAGCTCGGCTCCCCTTGAGCGGAAACCCTCTATCTTCTTTACTTTCCGTTTTACTTATGTGCATCTGCTTATTCGCCCTTATTTTCCCGCACTTCGATTCTGTTCACTCTTGCGCCCGCGAAGTCAATTTACTTAAACTCGCTACTAACCACTAACACATTTACATTTCCGCCCTTACATTTTCAGTATTTACTTTGAGCAATCTCATTTCTGCTTTTGGTTTATACTAACCCTAATATTTCGCATGCGTTTTAACTGAACTAATGCTTGGATTATATCTGATTTTCCTTGTGATTATATAAGGGACCCAAATTTGGCACCGTTTGAGGGGACAGTACTGCGTCATGAGAGATAAAAACCACGGAGTACCACAGGATAAAACAAAGC
Organism: Biscutella auriculata; assembly: GCA_900406285.1. Taxonomy (NCBI): domain Eukaryota; kingdom Viridiplantae; phylum Streptophyta; class Magnoliopsida; order Brassicales; family Brassicaceae; genus Biscutella; species Biscutella auriculata. The sequence goes on along the minus strand of OVAO01003408.1, from coordinate 10,146 downwards.
CACGTAGAAACCTACCTGCGAAGTCAGAAAAACGTAGATCTGAACGATGGCTGAAGTAACAACAACAGTCGAGCCTCTCATCGAAGCAGACGGAGAGCATCAACCTCGTGTGACGAATCTCAATGTTCCACCACCACCTGCAAGCGAGAGCGGAAACCCGTCGAACGACGGATGCTAAGACCAGACGGGCATGTTAAAGGGGTTCATCGAGCGTATGAACCAATGATATCTCGAGAGTCAGAAGATGAGCAAGCTCCTTGAAAGCGTGATTCAAGAGCAGCGAAGCGCTCAACGGTAGTAAAATCACCAACGTTTGGTTTCGACAGAAGGGCAATATCCGATGTCTGATCTACGAAGAAACGTCAGATCCAAGAAATTTCATGTCGGCGTTCACCATCACAATGAGAAGGTCTCACTTCACCCGAGAGGAGCGAGATGCCTGTTACTGTCAACTCTTCGTGGAAAACCTCAGCGGAGCAGCACTGAGTTGGTTTTCGAGGCTCGAAGCCAACACGATCGACAGTTCCCGAACCCTGACTTCCTCGTTCATGAAGCATTATTCTATGTATATCTAGAATAGTGCGTCGAACACCGATCTTTGGACTCTATCCTAGAAGCCTGACGAGTCACTCCGCGAGTTCCTTAGTCGATTCAAAGTAATAGTCTCCAGCGTAACCATAGCAGACGATGCAGCCATAACGACTCAGAGAAACGCCCATTGGTACAAATAGATGTTTCGCGACGATCTCTTGATCAACCAGCCGATAACTCTAGACGACACCCTACACTGTGCGACTTGCTTCGTGGAAGTACATGAAGCGTACGCGATGCTAGAGAAGAAGCATACTCTCGCAAAGGTATCGAGCTCAAAGGAGAAACCAAAGGAGGAGTATCGCGAGACTAGGCAGCATTACAATAATAAGGATGTGAGGTCATCCAATGGAGTAGCCTACGTCAGCAAAGATAAGCAGCGGGCAGAGAATCCGCAAACACGCAAGGATGGCGAAACCCAAGATATATACGATCCCGAAGCTTACTACGATCACCACCAAATGTACGAAAATTTTTTGATCCCAGCTGATGTACCCCTACAAAAAGGGTGGCGTTAAAGTAGAAAGAGACGATCGCAACAAACGAAAGGGAGGATAACAACCGCGAGGAAATGACAACAAAAACAACGATCGAAAGGGCCAGGACCAAAGAGCGAGGTCCAGACAGGCCACCCCACGACGAACCACAGAGGCACGAGGATGACCCGGACCAGCCAGATGATGACGGAGCCAATGCCAAACGACGAATCAAAGTAATATTGGGAGGAGTTTTCAATTGCAAGGATCCAATGCGAGCGATAAAGGCCAGCAAAAGAAGAGCATCGTCAACTCAAATTCCACATCGCCAAGTATCCAGCAAAGCACTGATCACATTCGATGAAGAGGATACCGGGTGCGCTGGATTTCCCCCACCAAGATTTGCTGGTAATTGAGATAAACATCGACAACTGCCACGTGTCGAGAGTCCTCATAGATACCGGAAGTTCGGTAGACCTTCTGTTCAAAGAAACATTAGAGAAAACGAGAGTGGATCCGACGGAGATAAAACCGAATCCATATCTGTTGACTAGCTTCTAAGGGGAGACGACGGTCACAATCAGAACGATCAGGCTGCCAATATGCGCAGGAGGAGTGATGAAAATAATCTGATTCTACATCATCGACAAGCTAGTAATCTACGATGTCATCCTCAGAACCCCATGACTCACCATGATGAAATCTCGTCGATCTATCACTAGTGTGTGAAGTTTCTGAATCCTAAAGGAATGCAAACCATTCGAGGAAATCAGTCTGCATCACGAGGATGCCACATCGACGATCATAAGAAGAGGGTAACCTCCACCAAATAGCAATTAATGATTGAGGCGCAAGAGGCAAGGCCCTCGAAGGAGGAGATCCACGAGCGGATAACCATATTAAGATGATAGCAGTGGATGATGCAAGCCTAGAGCAAGAAATAAGAATCGGGAAAAACCTAGACAAAAAGATTGAGAAGACGTTAACCGAATTTCTGAAGAACATGCATGGGATCGACCGCGAGATAGCATGTCGGTAGTAGTAAAGAAGAAGAATGGAAAGTGGAGAGTCTGCGTCGACTTCACATATCTTAATAAGGCATGCTCGAATAATAATTACTCGCTTCCGCACATCGACCGCTAGTGGAAGCGACGGCAGGAAATGAACTCCTCTCGTTCATGGATGCGTTCTCCGGTTACAACCAAATCTTCATGAGCATCAATGACTGCCAGAAGACGTCATTCATAACTGACAGATGAATTTATCGTTATAAAGTGATGCCGTTCGGCTTCAAGAACGTCGGAGCGACCTACCAGCATTTGGTCAACAAGATGTTTAAGCATTTAATCGGGAAGACAATGGAGATGTATATGGACAACATGTCGTAAAATCGCTAAAGGCGTCATATCATATCGACCACCTCGACAAATGTTTCAAAATCGTCAACAAGTACAATAAGAAACTCAATCCCACAAAGGTCAGATTCACGGTAACCGCTGGCAAATTCTTAGGGTATGTGGTCACTAAGCGAGGGATTGAAGCCAACCCAAAGCAGATCACGATAGTGACTTCGTTACCATCACCGAAAAATACGAAGGAGGGGCATCAGCTAACCGGGAGGATTCTATTAATCGATTCATTTTGGGATCAGCATACAAGTATCTTCCTTACTATCAACTTCTCCAAGTTAACAAGAAGTTCTAGTAGATTGAGCAATGCGAGGAGGCATTCCAGCAACTAAAAGAGTACATGCCGCCCCCGCCAATACTGGTAAAATCTGAGGATGACGAGACACTGTTTTTCACATCGCTACCACGAGCGTAGCTGTCAGCAGAGTACTCATCCGAGAGGATCGAGAAGATCAACAACCGATTTTCTATATTAGCAAGAGTTTGAACGAAGCTGAGTCTCGCTATCCGGCATTAGAGAAGCTAGCACTCGCAGTAATCGTCTTGGCCCGAAAGTAGCGACCGTACTTCCAATCTCATTAAATCGTCGTGTTCACCAACCAACCCATCCACACAATGTTGCACGACCTAAACCAGTCGGGGCGACTAGCCAAATGGGCGGTAGAGTTCAGCAAATACGACATCGAGTACAAGAGTAGAGTCAGTGCCAAGGCTCAAGTCCTAGCGGATTTCATCATCGAGATCCCTCCCGACGAGGAGAAAAAAGAAGAATTCGAAAGAAAATGGACTCTCCACGCAGATGTTTCATCGTCGAACCAACGGTCGAGAGTCGGAATACGACTAATCTCACCGACTAGAGAAGTCCTAGAGCAATCTTTTAGGCTCAGATTCCAGCTTTGAACAACAAAGCCGAGTACGAAGCACTCATAGTGAGAATGCGGTTGGCCAAAGAGATCGGAGCGAGGAGAATCCAAGATTATTGCGATTCTCAACTTGTTACTAGCTAGTTCCGTGGAAAGTACGAAATGAAGAACGAGAGAATGGACACCTACGTCCGAGTGGTCAAACAACTATCTGAGGGATTCACGGAAATCCTCCTCTATAAAATACCGCAAAGCAAGAACGCACAGGCAGATGCCATCGCCTCGTTAGCCTCTAATTCAGATCTAGACCTTAAAAGAGTAATCATAGTCGAAAGCATCGACAACCCGAGCATCGAGCTCCCAAAAGGAGTCTATGCCATCTCTGAATAGGAAGAACAGGCAGAGCCAATGATCATATCTGATCCTAATCCAACCCACTTGGAAAATTGGACCAAGGAAATCATCGACTACAACCACAAATGGGAAGCGAAGAGACTCAAAGCCAGAAGCGCTCGTTACACCTTGATCCACGAAAAGTTGTTCTGATGGAACGCATCACGAATCCTCTTAAAATGCATTAACGGCGATGAGATAGATCGAGTGATCGAAGAAACCCACGAGGGGGCTGGAGGCAATAACTTTGGAGAACGAGCATTAGCGTTCAAACTAAAAAGCAAGGTTATTACTGGCCGACACTACTGAAAATCTGTAGAGCATACGCAACCCGTTGCGAGAAATGTTAACGCCACACGCCAATAATACACTTGCCCACAGAGATGCTCGCTACGGTTACCCAGCCATACCCGTTTATGAAATGGGTGATGGACATAGTCGGTCTCTTACCAAAGTCAAAGAAAAAGAGATTCATGTTTATCATGACCGACTATTTCTCAAAGTGGGTAAAGGCATAAGCCTATGCCAACATCAAAGATTCGGACGTAGTGAATTTTGTTTGGAAAAACATCATATGCAGGCACAGACTGCCATAAGAAATCGTTGCAGGAAACATCTCGCAATTCATCTCGGCAAAATTGGAAAATTTCTGTGAAAGGTGGAGGATTAGACTGGACATGTCAACTCCACGTTATCCACATGGAAAGGGAGAAGCTGAAACGATAAACAAAACCATCATCGAGGGCTTAAAGAAAAGCTTAGACAACAAAAAGGGAAATAGGCAGAGGAGCTCGATAGAGTGTTCTGGTCACATCGAACATCACCGCGAACCTGCACCGGTAGAACGTCATTCTCCCTCGCCCAAGACCAAGAAGCATTGACCCCGGCATAAGTAAACGTCGACAGCCTTCGAAGAATGACTTTGATGGTAAACGAGAAACTCAACGCCGATATGCTCACTGAGAATCTATACTTGATCGAATAGCAACACGGTCAAGCTCTGATAAGATTACAGAACTACCAACAATCCGCCGCCCGCTACTATAACAAGAAAGTAAGAGGACGAAGCTTCGAAGTAGGAGACCTCGTACTCTAAAAAGTCTTTGAGTACACTGCCGAAGAGAAGACCGAAAAAAGGAACACATTGGGAATGACTATGCTCGGTCACCAAAATCGTTAAACCAAGCGTTTACGAACTCGCCACATCCAACGTCGAAGCTGTTCTAAGAGCATGGAACTCAACGAACCTGATAAGATACTACTACTAGAGGAAATTGCGATGCGCGGATCCTTTTTCCTTTATGTCGCCGTTTTGTAAAAAAAAAAGAGATGCTCACCCCCACCGGACTAAGTACTAGAAGTACCTAAGACAAACTACAAACGGCTTGATCCCCTTACCAAAGGGTACATAGGCAGCCCCCATCCTCATGTGAAAGTCGAGGCATAGATGTTGCTATACATAAATATTAAATGAATTTGCTGCGAAACTCATTTAACCCGTTCAAAGTCGAGGCCGAGTAGCGCCTCGCGAGAATCCAAAGTCGAGGGCGAGTAGCGCCTCGCGAGAATCCAATGTCGAGGCCGAGTAGCGTCTCGTGAGAATCCAAATTCGAAGCCGAGTAACGCCTCGTGAGAATCCAAAGTCGAGGCCGAGTAGCATCTCGCGAGAATTAAAGTCGAGGCCAAGTACCACCTCGAGAGAATCCAAAGTCGAGGTTGAGTAGCGCCTTGCGAGAATCTAAAGTCGAGGTCGAGTAGCACCTCGGAAGAATTAAATTCGAGGCCCAGTAGCGCCTTGCGCGAATCCACAACCGAGTTCGAGTAGCGCCTCTCGAGAATCCAAGTCGAGCTCGAGTAGTGCCTTGCGAGAATTCAAAGTCAAAGTCGAAGTCGAGTAGCACCTCACAAGAGATATAAGTCGAGGTTAAATAGTACCTCGCGAGACTAACAGACTAAGGCCAAACAAGGTCTCAATGCGGTCTGAATCAAGGTCGAGCTCCGAACGAACTCCCCTATGAGGAAAAAGCCAAAAGCCGAGATCGAGCCGTATCTTGCAAAAGTTGAGGACAAGCGGAAACTCGCACCGATTAAGAAGGAGCTCTAATAGAAGACTCACTTAATCGAAACTAGAAAGCCGAGTGTTCACAAAAAATCGCATTCCTTGAATCATCGTCCTAGCCAGGCGATGAACTTACGCGCTCTGCTTGGGTGCCGGGATGAAATAATCCACATCGTAGAAGCCGAGAGCGTGATCACACCCCGCATCAATGCCTGAAAAACATTGATTATATCCGACAGTCACTCGAGATACAGTAATTCGAGCATAGATAAGCCTCGATGATCTCCATACTAAGGATCTATTGTAAGTCGAGCATAGGTAAGCCTCACACAAAAAGAAAGTCGAGGCAAAGTTGCACCTCGCGAGAACGAAAGTCGAGGCAAAGTTGCACCCCGCGAGAACGAAAGCTAAGGTCGAGTAATGCCTCGCAAGAACAAAGGCTGAGACCGAGTGGCGCCTCATGAGAATAAAAGTTGAGGCCAAATTATGCCTCACGAGAATAAATTCGAGGCTGAGCAACGCCTCGTGAAGATAAAAACCTAAGCCGAGTAGTGCCTCCGGAGAAGAAAGCTGAGGCTCAGTAGCGCCTCACAAGAATGTAAGTCGAGATCGAGAAACGCCTCGCGAGAAATCCGGTCAGGGCCAAGTAGCACCACACGAGAAAATGATCTCGAGCTATGCCTCGGTCACTCTTCAAAGAATAAGGCCAGCCAGTGCTTTACGCATATCAGCCCAAGCTCTATCCTTCCCGCTCTTCACGGAGCAAAACGTCGGCAATCACTAAAACAACCCGACAGAGATGAACGTCGGAACCTCGAATAGTAATCGAGGGAAGAAACATCCTCGAGCATTCCAAAACTTGGCCAACGCCAAAATCAAACCGAAGAGCCCAAGAGCCTCAGGTTAATAAGGAGGTTGAGAAACCCACACCTCAAGACCAAGGACGGTTCTCGAAAGTCAAGAACGCGTAAGAAAATAAAAGGTTTAGGCACCCAACAAAGACATAGACTTACTTTCAAAATAAGCGTGAAAGAAGTTGATCCTTAAGAAAAGGAGCGGACCCAGTCAGTCACGGCAAGGGCAAAGAGGTTCAAATCGATTTTCGTCTTAACCTAACTAGATTTGTTTCGTAGCGAAGTAGTCAAATTCAATAGTACGAGGGGTACGAAATTGGCATGGAGCTAAGGACAATGCAAATCGAGATGCAATACATTGAAAAACATTTCATTTAAAGAGAAGTCGACAAATTACAAAGTCTCGAAGGCCGACTAAATAATCTACAAAAGGCACAAACGCCGACAAGACCGTTCCGACAACAACGCAAGAGGACAAAGGCAGATAAAGGGCGGTGCGGTGCTGAAGTAGGTACGTGATGAACAAGTATGGGTCTCACACTACCAGGTGTGTATTGGCTTACGAGCGAAGCCAACACACCCTAAATCTCAACAAGCTCTCAAAAGAGGCGCTCATCGAGTCACGACAACGGTTGCACGGAGTCCCTCACGTCCAACCCTTCAGTAAGAATAGGCTGACAACACGGCGGACTCGAAAAAATCCACCAGAGAGGAACGATGCCACCAGAACTAAAATATCGAAAACGTCATTGGTGGACCACCGGAAAAACTATTTCGAGAGACGGGCACAAAAGCGAGAAAAATGAGGCTAAGAAAGAAGAAGAGACGAGAGTTGAGATACAAATCATCGGAATTCTCGAGGCCAAGTGTGATCGAAAGTCCATATGAGAGGATAGGACACCCTTCTCCGACGCAATAATCAACCTGACTCGAATCTCTACCTCGGCAAGGAGGCCCTTCAAGCGCATTACCTCGCCCTCCTTGAGATGGGCCCTCTCCCTTTCAATTTCCGTCTCTCGGGCTCGCACCTCTAACGTAGACATAAAGTCTGTCAACTCGACAAGCTCCTTCTGGAGACTATTGACCCTCTTGGTCTCGGCCTGCACTCGATCAACATGGGCATCAGTCTCAACGAGAGATTTAACCATTAAACCAACTTCGGCTTCTAATAGTTCAACCCGCCTCTCAGTAGAAAGGACCCCTTCAAGCGAAGTGGATCCGAGTTGAGGACCGAGAGCAGCGATCTCATTGACAGAGCTGAATCGAATTCGACGAAGACGACCCTCATAAGCCCCCACATACAATTATGAATAGATGAAGTCTGGACAAGACGAAAAACACAAAGATAAGCGTGGGATTATAAAACCTGAGGAAACAAAGAAAGCGGAAGACAAATTTACCCGCGATTGACTGATCGAACTCGCTAAAAAGATTGCATTCGAGAAGCTTGGAAATTGGCGGGACGTGAGCAGAATCACCATCGAAAGATCAAACCAGGGCAACACAAGCGTCAACGGCTTTACCAAAAAATCTGTTTGACCCCGAACGACAATCCGCGAAGTACCCGAATGGAGACAAGAGCGTTTAGACGAAAGGTGGGCATCTTCTTCCCCATGATTAACAGCACGCTTCCTGGACCCACTAAAACTTCGCTAGAATTGTTGGGTTCACGCGGAGAAGCACAACTCTTATCCTCTGAATCATCGGCTCACCTGCCAAATCGTCCTGATGCCCAGCATCACCGGCAGGAGGGAGACTCAAGACGGGCTCCACGGTTGCGGCGCCATAAATCTGAATAGCCCGATCGAGGTCCGGCTACTCGTCCCTGGCCATCTTTTTAATTCAGAAAGTGGAACGGTAGAGGTGCCTGAAAAACGGAGCATTTATTAAAAGAGATCTAAAATCATTAGAGTGAAGTAAAAGGGATTAGTACCAGGAAGAAATCTGGCGAGGACACGCCTCTCAAAGGACTGGTAAAGCTCCAGCCAGAAACGCGTTCCGAGAGCAAGAATGGGGTCGGAGATTTCTCTACGGCATTCTAACGAACTCACCAAAGGGTGAGAAGTTGAGAGGCCAAAGGAAAGGAATTGGAGGACAATCAAGCGGTAAAAAAAGGGAAAAGGGGAATTACTGAAGGAAGAGACGTTCCACCGTGTCTTGTAACAAACAAGCGGGTGGAGCCCCGAAGCATCATTCTGCCGAATGAAGAAGTAGTTGCGGTTCCATCCCGCGATCTCGCCATCGGTATCGACGACCACATCGAACCAAGATTGGGGATCCAAGGAAAGGAAACTACGAGACCACATGCGATCGACGATGTTCGTCATCGATTTGAAGACCCATGGGTCGACTTCAACCCCAGCCTCAACAGCGAGGGTCAGAAAGATAACAGTATGACGTACCACCAAAGGCGAAACTTGTGAGAAAGCGACTTTTCGGCATTGGCAGTAAGTAATGAAAAGGTCGGGGAGAGGAAACCACAACCCGCAACATGTAATAAAAGACTCTTAAAGACAGACGAATCCTTGGGGAGAGTCCCAAGGTCTCTGATCTCGAGAAGGGAGTCTGATCTTCACGTCCGGTGAAATGCGATAGTACTCACACATGATACGGATTGACTCGTCAATCTACTCGGACGACCCCACTCTGGAAAAAGTAGAGGGGACGGTTGAACGACCATCGACAACGCCACTTTCGGCCATCAAATTATCACAAAGAAGAAATATGCGAGAGTGTTTAGGGGGAAAGGAGAAAGAGTCATGCAAGCAGAGTGTGTAAATCAACGAGCAAGAATGTCTCGGCATACTTTTAAAAGAGAAGGAAGAGGACAGGGCGTCGAGACATGCAAGAAACGCGACGCTCTGTCCAAGGAAGGGTAATCGCGGGAAACCGAAGAGGTACCAATTTGAATCTCGGCCCAATCTAGAAGGCCCAACGTAGGTTTTCTCCTCATCTAAGCCCGCATACTCGGCCCAAGCGCGCGACCTTGATGCAGCGTACTTAGAAAGATGGGGGGCTCACTGTTGGTACTTGGTCTGCACTAGATCAAAGACCGGCCCAAAATCCAATTTGGCCCATTAGCGATCGAACATCAAGAGAAGCGAGATCCGCTAGAGAAAAGACGAATAAAAAGATTGAATGTTTGTAAAGCTAAATTTCTTTCATTAAAATGTGTACAATAAAAATTACAAAATCGAATAAAAAATCGAATAAAAAATTGAAATATAAATTATTGCATAAATAAATATATACGCCATATATCCAAAACAAAATATTTAAAAAAGTGAAATTCTACGATGTTTGTAATGAAATAATTCTTACACAAAAGCAAACATTATGTCGTTATTTTCCTTCTTTAATATTCATCTCACTTTGATATGATATTTATGTTAAATTGACCTTGCTTTTTTTTTTTTTTTCCAAATTGCACGATAAAAGACCACTATATCCCCTATATATTAATTCAAAAACATTTTTAAAGAATAATCTTACTCTCACGTG
>OVAO01003406.1:0-11310 GCA_900406285.1 Biscutella auriculata | reverse complement strand
TTTAATTGGATATGCTATATTTGGTAGGGTTTATATGATACATAATTAATTAAAATTAAAAGTTTATTACTATTTTATAGANTTTATTACTATTTTATAGGGAATTTATACTAGAAATATTTTGCTAATGAAAAAAAAAAAACAAATGTACGTACATGTACAATTCTCTCCAAATAACCACTTAAAATGTGAGATTTGATTCTCTATAGTATTGTAATACATTTCCATTAAATTATTTTCAAATGACTTCCTTCAAAATCTACAAAATATTAAATAACACTAACCTATTAGAAAATTAAAGAATTGAGAAATTGAATAACACTTACGTTTGTCAAATATGAAGAATTCACTTATTGAATAACAATAAAATTTTAAAGAATCACTAATTCCTTTGAATTCAATAGAATTCCCAAGTTCAATACCCCCACCTAAATCTATCCAGAGTGAACCAAGATATATACATATATAGCTCATCCACATGATGAAGGTGCATAGATGTTATGAACACCCATCTTCGACACAAAATCCCGAAATAGAGCACGATATAGCGCTTTCNTATTGAATAACAATAAAATTTTAAAGAATCACTAATTCCTTTGAATTCAATAGAATTCCCAAGTTCAATACCCCCACCTAAATCTATCCAGAGTGAACCAAGATATATACATATATAGCTCACCCACATGATGAAGGTGCATAGATGTTATGAACACCCATCTTCGACACAAAATCCCGAAATAGAGCACGATATAGCGCTTTCGTGAGCACATCAACGAGCTGGTGTTCACTGCGAACGAACACGGTCTTGAGAAAACCAGACTGAATGACTTCCCGAACCTTATGACAATCCATCTCGACATACTTCATGCGTTCGTGAATTATGACATCATTTGTATTCAAAACATAAATATTATCAACACGAATATTGTGACCAATCATCAATTCCAGTGTAATTCCCTGAATTCCAGTGTAATTCCCTGAATACGATTACATACAACGATCAATCAATTCTTAAACAATCCCTTGAAAAGACTTGATTGACAACTTATTCACTTAATCGGGAATTCTGTCAAACACCTTTCGGGCAACGTATTTCCTAAGATCTAAGTCAGATTTGCAACCCCTAATCTAGCATTAAGTTCATGAGTAAATCGAAGATATGCGATTTATTAAGCCCTAAACCATCATAGCAATTCAATTCTACCCTTTTCTAACCCTAATCCATAGCTATAAAAGACTACTCACAAAACATTCATAGAACACTTTTTAATAGTTTCTAAACATGATTTGATAGAAAGATCTAAAGAAGAGAAATGGAATTATTGAAAACCCTAAAGTGATTGAAGACAAGAATCAAAGAAGATAAATGCAATAAGATAAGCTCAGAAGTACAAAGTATCCTGAGAAGAAGAAAATCTAGATAAACTAAAGAGAATAAAAACTAACAAAAGAAAAACTAGAATGAAAACTAATAACTAGGGTTTTAGTCATTTTGACTCCCTTTATATAGTTAGCCAAAAATTACTAAGTAAAAAGCCCATTAATTAGTCTGATTTTCTTGGAAATGCGGGTGTGTGTACTGGTCAGGCCCACGGTCTGGGTGACCGGTACATGTGTGTTCGTATTTGTTCTTGGATTGAAACCTGCCAGTGCACCGGTGGTATGCGTGACCGGTCTTCTTTGGCAGACAACTTTGTGGGGTGACTCCCGAGCATGGTACCGGTTCCAACAGACCGATATGCTGCTCCGAGATTCGGTCCTTAGGCATTTTTTCTCTCTCTTTTCCTTCCTTCTTGATCCAATTCCTAAATAGTTCCAACTCTGCACCTGAAATCACAAATGACATGTTTATGCGACCTAAAGGACCATAAATGCATCCTAATCTAATGCAAAATGCAATGAAATGAATCATCAAAATCATTGAAAACACAACTCATCAACTCCTCCAAACTTATTTTTGCTTACCTTCAAGCAAAAATAAATCTAAGCAAAGGGTTGAGGTTTGAAAAACCAGAACTTAAGCAACCAAAAGTCATCGATGAGAGTGTTTTCGACTTAGCAAAACTACTCGTCTTATCATTCAAACAATATCACCATCCATTATTATTACTAAGCAAAGTTGATTCACCTATCTAAACTTATCATGCTTTCCTGCAAGACTGAAACATGATCAAGACACACAATGGTTTCAATCGGTTCAGACAAATAGGGACTCCGATGTAGAAGAGAAGGTTTCACACAAGGCATGAATGTCGATTGTAATTCAGTTTCTGTCGCGAAGTGAATGAATTATAGCAATATCAGGAAAAACAAAGAGCAATGAGGCATACAATATTGAACATCNCCCCCCCCCCCCCCCCCCCAAACTTAAACCCTTGAAAACTCAATCCTATTCTTTTGAACCTTTTTCTTCACCATTTTCGACTTAGGGTTGTTTCTTAATACTAGACTCTTCTTTTTATCTAACTCCAAGAATTTTCTTTTCTTTTTGGAGCTAACTTTACTTTTCTATTCTAGAGTCTTATAAGTTTTTACTTCCTTTCATCATATCCCTTTTTCATCTTTTTAATCCTCTTGGTGATTCTTTTCCTTTCTTTTCTACCCATTCTTTTCTTTCTCTTTTCCAGATTTTCCATATCAAACTCATCAATCCAAGCCTAGTTCTACCCATAACTAGATCAAAATCAAGTCCTAGAGTTACCCAAGCTTTTCTTTTCATTTCATTTCATTCCCAACATCGTAAACTACCCGCATAGATGTTCTCTACTGTCACTCTCTATACTTTCAGTTTTTTACAAAATTACAGTCAGTAAATCTGACAAAGAGTACTCACACAAGTGTTTAGGCTAAGGGTGCAAAGGGGTTAGAGGGAACTATCCTAAGAATGAGAATGACCGAATAGAGCTAAATATGTTAAATATGTTTAGGTTAATATGCTCAATTTCGCGCTTGAATAATGAAAATACCATGAAACACTAGTGCAACCAAGATCATGCTAGTTGGAGTTCATGTTTATACTCATATCATCATTGAAAGCAATCTAGGCTAGCAGACATCACAAACCAATTACTTAGCTTTTCAAACATTAAGATCTAAAGCTAATTTCAAGACTTTTCGAGACTACTAAGCCAAAGTCGATGATCGGGAGTTAAGGTGCATATGTTCTTTCTTGAAAACATGCAATGCAACTGAATGAGACTCAATCTTAAGCTGAAAATGCAATGCAACTTATATGCTAAACCCGAAATAAAGGATGAAACTATTTTGGTTTTTCTAATTTTTTTAAAATTTTTTGGATTTTTGTTAATCATAATTATATGGGACTCGATATAAACAAAACAGAAAACATAGTCAGATGAAAGGTGACCCCTCCCCTAAATTTAAACAACACAGTCCTGTGTGTCCAAATCTGAAGAAGGGAACCATAAATTCTAAAATAAAATTGCAAAAATGACTTAGGTGGTAATCGGGTACCAGGTTTCGGTCAGGATGACCGGTATACACGACCGATGTTGACTCGTGATTATGGCCGTTAGAGGGGTATCAAACACTTCTTGACCGGTACAGTGGTTGGTGTGAGTGCTCGATTTCGATCTGTCTAAACGGACAGGGGTGACCGGTAGTGTGGCCGCTAATCGCCATAGAAATGTCATCCGCGAGTGTACTGGTGAGAACTGACTAGTACCCTGACCGATCCAATCTCTCCGGATTCTGAATTTTCCCCAATACACCCAAGTCTTCTAATCCTATTTGATTCATGCTTAGCATTGACCTCAGTATCTGAACTGGCCATCGCATGACCCTAATATCTGAATATAACCTACAAGATAATCAAACTCCCGAAACAAAGACTCAAGCATCCAAGTCAATAAAAAGCAAAAATAAATGAGAAATAAGATCTAAATAAAACAAAGGATAACAATGCAAGATTAATTCAATAAAATAAGATAGCAAACAAAGTTAGTAACCAAATAGCAAACATGATTAGTTCAAAGGTGGCTCCTCCCCAAACTTAAACAACACATTCATGTGTGTCCAGTATGAAGAAGAAACCGAAAATAAAGAAATTAAAATAAGATAAAAATAATGAAATAAAAAACCAAGTGCATACTGCATGGTGATAGAGTGGCCTACATGTAGTAGGTGTCTGAATCGAACTCATCGTCGAAATTGAAGTATGGGATCTCGTTATCAGACTTAATTGATGTCATTTTATATATTAACTTGGGAATGATGTTGTTGGATCTATATTCTTGTCCATATTCCTTTACTTATGAAATTGTTAAAGTTTCAGGTTTGGAAAATGGAGAACACACCTCAGAGCTTTGTGATGCTTTAGTAGAAGAAGAAGAAGAAGCATCTACAAAGACCATTAGATTCCTTGATCAAAGACTTCGAACGAGCTAGAGAGTGGATATGATCATTGGAGGAAGTATGAAGAACTGGCCATCTATTACCTCCTCTAATTTCCTCATCAACCGAAGTGTAGTAAGAAACTCTCTTTACAATAAGCAAGCTATTTTATTGATGGTATTCAAAGAGTCTCTTGCTACTGTGACAAACCCAACACCGGAGCTTCCGAGTGTCATTCGTGATCTTTTGTATCAGTTTAGTGATGTCTTTCCAGGAGAGGACACCCATGCCTTGCCACCAAAGAGAGATTTTGAGCATCAAATAGACTTTGTGCCCGAAGCCACTTTACCAAACCGCCCGGCTTATAGAACTAATCCCGTGGAGAGTAAGGAGTTGCAAAGGCAAGTTGAAGACCTCATGGACAAAGGTTACATCCGGGAGAGCCTAAGCCCTTATGATGTCCCAGTAATCTTGGTGCCCAAGAAGAATGGCAGCTGGAGGATGTGCGTAGATTATCGAGCCATCAACTCCATAACGGTTAAGTATCGTCATCCCATATCTCGCTTGGATGATATGTTAGATGAGCTTCATGGCTCTAGAATCTTTTCTAAAATAGATTTGAAAAGTGGCTATCACCAAATAAGAATGAGAGAAGGAGATGAATGGAAAACCACTTTTAAAAACCAAACATGGATTATATGAGTGGTTGGTGATGCCATTCGGCTTAACCAATGCACCAAGCACTTTTATGAGGTTAATGAATCATGTGCTAAGGAAGTTTATTGGATTATTTGTGGTTGTGTACTTTGATGACATTCTCATTTATAGCAAGAACCTAGTGGATCATGCTAAGCACCTTGAATCGGTTTTAAATGTCTTAAGAGAAGAACAACTTTATGCTAACTTGGAAATATGTACTTTTGGAGCAGATCACTTGGTTTTCCTTGGGTTTGTTGTTTTAGCTGATGGAGTAAGAGTGGACGAGGAGAAAATCAAAGCAATCAAAGAATGGCCAACTCCCACAACCATTGGAGAAGTTAGAAGTTTCCATGGCCTAGCCGGCTTCTATAGGCGATTTGTGAAGGATTTTAGCACCTTGGCCGCACCACTCACCGAAGTAGTAAAGAAGACAGTGGGGTTCAAATGGGAAGAAGCTCAAGAAATGGTTTTTCAAACCTTGAAGGATAAGCTTACTAATGCCCCATTGCTCATGTTACCAGATTTTTACAAGGCGTTTGAAATAGAATTTGATGCCTTGGGTCTTAGCATTGGAGCTGTCCACATGCAAGAAAAGAAGCCAATAGCTTACTTTAGCGAAAAGCTTGGAGGCGCCACTCTCAATTATCCGACCTATGACAAGTAGCTCTATGCTCTTGTGTGAGTCTTAAGGACATTGCAACACTACTTGTGACCGAAGGAGTTTGTGATCCACACGGATCACAAATCACTAAAGCATCTAAGGAGCCAACACAAGCTCAACAAGAGATATGCTAGATGGATGGAGTTCATAGAAACCTTTCCCTACGTGATCCACTATAAAAAGGGTAAGGATAATGTGGTCATCGACGCATTATCCCGGAGGTATTCTCTTTTATCAAGTCTTGATGATAGATTGTTAGGATTTGAGCACTTAAAGGAACTATATGCTACTGATCCTGATTTTCATCATGTCTATGTCGAATGCTTAACAAATGCCTTAGACCATTACTATATTCTTGATGGCTACTTGTTCTTTAAAAATAGATTGTGTATTCTTACGGGTCTCTACGAGTTTTACTAGTCAGGGAAGCACATAGTGGTGGACTAATGGCTCACTTTGGTGTTAACAAGACGATGCAAGTGGCACACGATCACTTCTTTTGGCCTCACATGCGGAAGGACGTGGAGAAAGTATGCTCTCGTGTGTAAAATGCAAACAAGCCAGAGCAACCGCTCGACCTCTCGGTTTGTATACTCCCTCCCCATTGCATCTCACCCATGGCATGATATATTTATTGATTTTTGTCTTAAATTGCCTCAGACTAAGTATGGTCATGATTCAGTCTTTGTTGTGGTGGATAGATTTTCCAAAATGACGCATTTCATACCTTGTCATAAAACGGATGATGCAACTCATATAGCTAACTTGTTCTTTAAAGAAATTGTCAAGTTGCATGGAATGCCTAGGACCATTGTCTCGGATAGAGATACTAAATTCTTGAGCCTTTTTTGGAAAATCTTGTGGAGTAGACTTGGTACTAAACTGTTGTTCTCCACTACTTGTCATCCTCAAACGGATGGGCAAACCGAAATAGTTNAAGTAGTTAATAAGACTATGGCAATGCTTCTTAGGGCTTTGATTAAGAAGAATTTGAAAACTTGGGAAGATGTCTTGCCTCATGCGGAATTTGCTTATAATATTGCCAAGCCTTCTTCTACTAAGTTTTTCCCCTTTGAAGTTGTTTATGGTTATGTGCCTCTTACCCCCCATTGGATTTGATTCCTTTGCCCTTGAGTGAAAGTATAAGTGTAGGTGCTAAGAAAAAGGCCGAACAAGTGCAAGCTCTACATGCGCAAGTGAAAGCCAACATAGAGGCAAAGACGAAGTATTATGCTAGACAAGCCAACAAAGGGCGTAAAGCACAACCCTTTCAAGAAGGAGATTGGGTTTGGATCCACTTAAGAAAGGATCGGTTTCCGGAGGAAAAAATTCCAAGCTCAAGCCTCAGATTGATGGCCCTTTTGAAATCATCAAAAAGATGAATGACAACGCCTATCAACTTGACCTCCAAGGTAAGTATACTGTGAGCCCTAGCTTCAACACTGCTGACTTGATTTCCTTTGATGTAGGCCACACATATTTGAGGTCAAATCCTCTTCAAGAGGGAGGGGATGATGTATGCCCGACCAAGCAACTAGACGAGACCAAACCAAGGGAGGTTACACTCGAAGTTCCAACTGGACTAGTCACTAGAGCTGAAGCTAGGAGGTTAGCTAATGCATTGACAAGGACTTGGAACGAGCTAGAGAGTGGTTATGATCATTGGAGGAAGGATGAAGAACCGACCATCTATTACCTCCTCTCATCTCCTTCATCTATCTAAGTCGGACCAAGGGGTCTTAAGGGTACTCTTTTCCCTCAATAAGTTTTGTCCCATGTGGTTTTCTCATTGAGGTTTTGATGATGCCATTGCACTAGACCTCATGACCGCGCCAAGGGAACTTTTCAAACGGCCTTATGACCGTTGGAGACTTCTCTTTGGTTTTATCTTAAACTCAACGTTTTGTGCTTTCCCTTTTAAGGTTTTCCTTCCTTTTCAAGTTTGCTATTTAAAGACTTTGTAGACGTTTTTGGCATTTAAACTTTCAAGCTAATATTTTCCTTTAATGGTATTTGTTGAGAGTTCTCTAAGGATGTGTACTATTCCTTAGGGTTTTTGGTGTGTCATATCCGAAAACCAGTCCCTTGTTCTTGTCAAAGTTTCAATCTTTCTTTCTCTTTTCGGCAAAGTGACCAAGCAATGGATCCTTACGAGAAGATAAGACCAACTCTTGTTCCTACGTTCGGATCANTCGGCAAAGTGACCAAGCAATGGATCCTTACGAGAAGATAAGACCAACTCTTGTTCCTTCGTTCGGATCACTTCCTTTCTCACTTTTGCTTCGCCTGATAGCTCTTACTTCTCATTTCATTCAGAACTGTCGNTTAAGAACTGTCAGAGAGATTTACCATTCGGTGCTCATCAAGTCGAATGAGTTACTCAAGGATTCTATCGTACGGCCGACGTGGCCGTACCGGCTGTACCGCCTCACCCTCAACCATCTTCACCGTCCGAAACTCGTCCATCTCTCTGCTTCTCTCGACTGGATCTCATCTTTGGCTTAGGAGGAGAGGTCTTCACAAGGGCGTCAACTTTGGAGCTGATCTGGTCGTGGAAATCTCTGTTGATTCTCTTTGTATGGCCGAGCGTCCGAACCGGCGACACCCGACGAGACATTCTTGCCATCTTCAATCGAATCATCCCATCTTATCACTTTCTCTCGATCGAATATCTTCTTTGCTCTTGTCTAAGAGATTTGCTCAGTTTCACCTCTTTCGAACGGAGGAAAACGAAGAACGTGCATAGAGGTCGCCTCCAACGTCGCGGTCGCTGTCTATCTAGTCCTCTCGCGCAAGCTCGACCGGTCCAAGGGATACGTAAAGTAGTGATCGGTACAAGATGACATATTTGGACTAAGCTCCCAATGGCTCTGATTCCCACTTGTGGTTAGGTTCCACACCTGAAACACAATTATGACATGCAATGCAACCTAGAGGACTCTAAATGCAACATAAACTAACGAGAAACGAATGAAAACGAATCCTAAAAATGGCTAAAAATACAACATATCAAGACCACAGTTTGTTCCATGTATTATAGCAGAGCTGGCAGAGTATAGTGCATACATTCTGTTGTGAGATGGTTAAGCTACAGGAAAGATTATGGTTAGCCATAGACACCACACCTCATATCAGTTTTGGGGGATGGATTACCCAGCTACTCAGAAATGTTGGTGCTCCACTCAACGAGCCGAGTACACCTCTGAGGTTCCTAGACTTTGGGTATTTATAGAAGTCCCACGACTTGAAAAAGAAGCTATATGGAGGTATGCTTATTCGTTCATGGTCGCATCAGGTGCCGGTCTCCATGTTCTCCTTCCCAAGAGCCGGATTACAGACCTAAGTAACCCGGATAACATCACTTTCACCCATCGATCTGCAAACTACTATGATCCCAGGGACCTAACCCTGCTCGTCCGATTGGTTGTTGAGCTGCTAGAGAGCCAGAGCCTGTACAAGAGAGGCACATATCTCTGGAAGTGCTCTCTACTACGTTGAGCCATCACCTGTGCCGACACAGCCATGATTGATGCATGATCTTGTTTTAGGCAACATAACAAAGGGTAGTTAGATCAGATTCGGAGACAGGATTATGAGGTCATTGGTTCATGAAGCCGAGAAAGCTAAGAGTGAGGCCAAGAAGGTAAAGGTTGAGTTGAAGAAGGTTAAGGAAGAAGCAAAGAAGAATTACATTACGTACGAAGATAAGTTCATGAGGCTTACAGAGCTTATCATGAGGAGAATTGGTTCTGCTTTGGGATGTACTATTGGAGCTCGACCAGTGGGATTAATTTGGCATTCGTCTACTCTAGGAAGTCCAATTGTGCAGCAAAGTCTTCCCGAGAGACCGAGACCCTCCCACCTATATCCTCAACATATGAGATGCGCACGAGGAGGCCAACAGCCTCTCTGCCACCTTATGACTCAGATAATGAGTTCCCAGACTTCGACTCCGACGAGGAGTACGATCCAACCATGCGCTTCATGTAGGTACAACTCCAAACCTTTATAAATAAGCATTTAGGTGTTTTTCTTTCTTCATTTTTGGTGTCTTTCTCCGGACTTGAACACACAAAGACTGTGTGATTTAAGTTTCGGGAAAGAGCCACATTTGGACTAATCTTGTTTTCTATTTTGTTTTATCGAGTCCTATACATGCATTGTCTATATTTATGTCTTTAAAAAACAAAAAAATAGAAAATTTTCAGAAAAACCAAAAAGGGGATGCAAAACCGAGGTTCCTCAGATGGATTCTCTTACTTCAAGAGTTTGACCTCGAGATAAAGGACAAAAAGGGGACCGAAAATGGCGTAGCAGACCACCTATTTAGACTGCGAGTTTTCGATGAGTTACCCATTAATGATTCACTACCAGAGGAGCAACAGATGGCAATAGGAACTCTGAGCGAATTTGATGGACCCTTGGGTTCAGATTACGACATTAAGTCAATCACCATGGGTCAGCCAAATGAACCATGGTACGCTGACATAGTCAATTATTTGGAATGTGGAATAGAACCACCATTGGAAGGGTACCAACTAAAGAAACTCCTGAGGGAATTAAAGAAATTTTGTTGTGGCGAACCATACCTATACACCCTTAGTAAGGATGGTTTGTATCACAGGTGATACACGCTGAGTACGTGAAAATGCACTTGGAGATGGATCCGTCGACGACCGGCTACGAGGAAGCGGCCTCAACGTCCAAAGCTCTTAAACCTGCGTACAAATGGAGTGAGTTTAGTTATTCGTCGACCAAGTGGGGATATAAAGAAGAACAGTCGAGAGAAAGGTGAGAAGGGAAGGTATCGATCGATGGATTTGAAGTTGGTGACGTCTGGTACGGCAGGTACGGAACTCCGGCGTACGGGGGAAATGTTGTGAGGATTCCTTCGACCGAATCTCCTCCAAAGTTGCCGCCTTCGTTCGAGTCTCTCTTTGGGGTGAGATGGTGAAGATCACTCGAGGGGGAATTATGAAAATGTGATATCTGGTCGAGGATGGTAGATAGGAGTCGCCAGGTACGTACGGTACAGCCTCGTCGAGCCGTACAAGGCTTTCTTGTGAGACTTCTCCGCACAAACGATCTCCGATGAAGCTGATACTTGGTATGGTGTAGTTGGGAGACAAAAGAGGAGGTTCGACCGAGACAGAACTGGAAAGGGAACGTCGGAGGGCGGTGGATGACGGTGGCACAACAAAACGAGCGACGGGTGGTAAGGTGATAGCGAACAAAGGGAAAATGACGGAGAAAACCAAAGGAANAAAATGATGGAGAAAACCAAAGGAACACCAAGAGGGATGAAGAACTCTTGGATACACCTGGGGAATCTAGGATATGACACACCTAGATTGCAAAAGATATTACACACTTATGCAAGAGCGAACAAGAAAGAAACTCTCTNGAAAGAAACTCTCTCTCGGTTTTGATTTCAAAATGTTAGCTAAATGATAAAGTTTCTCAACAAAGGGTTTAAATACTAAAGAAGGAAGAAAGCCCTAAATATAAGGGGGCAAAACGCAAATAGCTATAGATAAAAAGACAAGGCTCCAAAGAGAAGCTAACGGCTATAAAGCAAAAGGATGAAGCGCATTCTC
>OVAO01003405.1:0-11312 GCA_900406285.1 Biscutella auriculata | reverse complement strand
TGAGGAGAGACAAATGAAGCAATGGCATGTGGAGCCATTGTGAGAAGGACCCCTTCTTTGGGAGATTCCCTTCTCAGATCCCATGATCTAGTGGTTCGGTTTTAAGGGTGACATTAGTGTACCATCTTGAGCTCAACAAAAGTTACTTTGTCCTACCCCACTGTCGTTGTTCATTAGAACCCTTTGCCACACAACCCAAATAACCAAGGACGATGGGATTCATTCCCTTGGTGGCCAGGCTAGCATTATTTCGGGACTTAGTAAATATGCTCACAACCAAGAGAGCCTTAAGGGAAGTTTAGGCATGGGATTTTGCCCCTTTGCAAAGTTCCACTCTGTTGTTCTCTCAATAAATGGTCTGGGTATTCTCATGAGATTTTGCCCCTATGAGATGTCCCTTGGATCATTGGCTAGATGATCAAGCCTGGCCAAGCATTACGCGCGGGTTGAGAGAAAACTCTTAGGCAACACTCTTTTGAACCGATTCCAACATTTAGATCATGGTTTCCTCGAAAGAAACTCCCTAGACCCAACTACCTACTAATCACAAATGAATACAATTGAGATAGACATGTGTGGTACGTTTAATAAGCAAGAAGAAAAAAATATTACAACAAGCAAGAGAGAGTCTCGACCTTGGCTAGCCGTGAGTGCAAGAGAATCGAAGAGAAGCTTGGCTTAACTACTTCAAGGCTCGAGGCTCTCAGTTATGGAGCTAAGGGCACACACGAGGGTCACATGCAGTAGCAAGGCAGTAAAGAGACAATAGACAGTAGAGATGAAAAAAATAAACCTTTTATAGCTTGGAAAAAGGTAAGAAACAACTCGGTAGATTTTAAGGGACTCGAGCACACTAAGACAAGAGGTTCGACCTCTATTGTCTACACTCAAGAATCCTAAACTAAACCTAATGATCTAAAATCACCAAATCTCTCTCAAAGAGCTGAAAATTAAAGTATTTATAGAGCTAAGAGGTAAAGGAGACAAGCTATGGTTTCCCATTAGCAAAAAATGACAAATCTCTCAAGAGTTTCCTTTTTTGTGTTCAACGAATATTGCATCCATTCAATGCCGAGGAGTGCACAACAAGGCTTGAGTTTTTCCATTTTGCTTTGTGAGGGAGTATTCTAGATGGATCAGAAGCTGGCGTTGCTAGGGCCGCACATTTGATGGACCTAATGCCCCTGGCCACCACTTAGGTGTTGCGACGACATGCTTTTCGGTCCAGCTGAGGTTTCTTGGGCCTCACTGCTTGGAATGGAGAGTTCTTGATGTAATTGTAAAGCGTAATCAATTATATTTGCATCCATAATAGGCCCACTTTACTAACTACTCTGGAAAGTGCTTTAGTAATTCAATCTCTACCAGCTATCGATCGATTCCTTAGAGCACGATTGCAAGAAATAAATATATCTCACGTTCTAGGACTCCAAATGGCATGAGAAAAGTTCTATTGAAACTAGATGTATCTAGCTTGGATTGAAGCACATCTTTATATCATGGTCTTGTCTAGTTAGGAACTTGTGAAGTTTTCTATTATGAGCTCAATTTAGACGAGTTTCCACTCAATGCACTCATTTTACTCAAAACCTATGATATTGTGAAAACAATTAAAGAACTACAATATCAAGTTAATAATAACACCAAAATCATCAGTAATATAGGCTAGATGAGAGTCAATTATACTCTCATCAATCGATCCTAGTAAGGTCCGATCGAACAACCAAGTCTTGAATGAGAAGTTTGATTGATCGATCTTAGTGAGAAAATAAAACAAAAAATTTTCCTCGACGAAAAATTTAGTCCTAAACTCTTGGCTTGTACGTTTAGTCCCTGGCAATGGCGCCAAAAATTTGATGTCACTCAGGTTTTACCCTAGACAGCTAATCTACAAATGCATAGACAATCACTATTGTACCTAATAATATAAAGAGTCAGATAATACCTAATAATAGCTAAAATGACAGTAAATAGAGAGTGTGAATGGTAACTAGCAATGATTAGAGCAATGCAAATGGTAAAAGAGAAAACAAGAAAGATTGATAACAGATAAGCATGTAATCGAATCTACGAAATTCTAAAGGGGGTTTTTCGGGAAAAACTTATGGTCAAGAATAGAATTCAAATCTATTTGAATACTTTCAGGTTAAATCTAAAAATAAATCTAAAATCTAGAAGAAGGATCCTATTAGCTATAGTTCTATATACTTAATCAAACATAAATCTTAATTTCCCTTTTGTGAAAACCATAGATCTAATCTACTAAACTACTCATACAAATCACTAATGAAAGAAATAAGATAAATTCTGAATAAAATAAATAAAATAGGGTTCAAGATATATAATTATAAAATCAGATCTCTCTCCCTAGCAAATCTTTCAAAACCTAGTTTATATAATAAAACAGAAAACGATTAACTATGAAAACTAAGTAAAAGCAATGTGTGTAGAAAATTTGAATGGTTTGATGATTTTATAGGGACTTGGGGATTTCCCTAGGATTTGTAGTACGTATGAGCTTTAAAATGCGGAAAAAGGAAAAATTTTGTTTCCGGGTTCGATCCATCTGGTGTAGGTTCGATCGATCCGGTGTAGGTTCGATCGAACCTGTGTTGGTGTCGTCATCGAATCCCAAATTTTTCGTGACAACCCGAATTGTCTTTGTTTGAATTAGTTCGATCAAACACATGGAGGTTTGATCGATCTCAGCTGTACTTTTTCAATCAATCCCAGGTTTGGCGGACCGAACCCAATAATCTTGTTCAAAGGAGGGTTTGATTAATCCAAATGTAGTTCGATTGAACTTGAGCTTTGACGGATCTAGATTTCTTCAAGTCTTCTTGTAATCAAGTCTGAAAGTTTCATTTCTTCAAATATCAACTCCAAACCTGTAAAATCTCAAAATAAGTCAAATAAACTCAAAAAACATTAATAACTAAATAGGGGTCTACAAACATGTAAAAAGGTAGGTTGAAAACCCTTAAATCATGGACATATCAATCATCGACAAACCTGCAATCTATAACGTCATCCTCGAAACAACATGGCTAACCGTGATGAAAGTCGTTCCATCAACCTATAACTAGTGCGTCCGTTTCCAACCCAAGCGGGAACCAAAACGATTTGCAAAAATCGGAGCGCCTCACGGGTTTTTTTTGTCAGCGAGCACAATATGAGACCTTATGGGAATTGTGTCAGGAAAATTCAGATGGGTTGATGCCTTTATAGGGTCTTGGGGACGTCCTTATGGTTTGTAGTGGGTCTAAGTTTCAAAAAATTGAAAAAGGAAAATTTCCATTTTCGGGTTTGATAGATCCGTTGTAGGTTCGAACGAAACTGTCTTGGTCTCGTCATCGAATCCTAGATTTTGGACGATGGCCCAAACATTCTTGGCTTGCATTAGTATAGAACCTAGGGAGGTTTTATCGATCTTGACTAGACTTTTCCAATAGATCCCGCGTTTTGCGGATCGAGCCCAACAATCTTGTTTAAAGGAAGGTTCGATCGATCCAAATGTGATTTGATTGAACTTGAGCTTTGACGGATCTGGATTTCTTCAAGTCTTGTTGTAATCATGTCTTAAAGCTTCATTTTTTCAAATATCAACTCCATAGCTGTAAAATCCCAAAGGAGACAAATAAACTCCAAAAGCACATTAATAACTCGATGATGGGTCTATAAACATGTAAAAAGGCAGATTGTAAAACCCTAAATCCTAGACATATCAATCATGAACACGCAAACAATCTATAACGCCATTTTCGAAACACCATGGCTAACTGCGATGAAAGTCGTTCCATCAAACTCTCACTAGTGAGTTAGATTCCCAACCCTAACGGGAACAAAGATGATTTTCAGAAATCGGAGCGCCTCACAGGTATGTTTCGTCAGCGAGCATAATATGAGAAATGCGTCGACTAAATAGCAATTACAGAGTGGGGGCGACCCGAGAAGGTTCGAGATAACGCCCCGACATAATGATGATCACGATGGACAATGTCAATCCCGAGAGAGAAGTAAGAGTCAAAGAAGGATTGAAAACATAGATCGAGAAAAAGTTAGATGAGTTTCTACGAGCGACATGTTTGGAATCGACCCAACCATAGCTTGTCAAGAGTTCAACATGGACCCAACATTCAAACCGACAAGGAAAATTAGGAATTTATGCCAAGAAAAGGCTCAAGTGGTCAATGACAAAGTTACGAGGTTACTCAATGCCAGATCGATCTGCTAAATCAAATACCCCAATCGGCTGGCTAACCCAGTGGTCGTGACAAAGAAAAACGACAAATGAAGAGTTTGCGTCGACTTCACCAACATCAACAAATGATTCCCAAAAGATAGCTTCCATCTCCTTCACATAGACCCTCTAGTGGAAGCTGCATCAGGCAATGAGCTCATGTCGTTCATGGACTCTAGGTACAACCAAATCTTGATGAGCCCAAACAATCGCGATAAAACAACTTTTATAATGGAAAGAAAAATTACCATTACATGGTGAAGCCCTTTGGTTTGAAGAACGTATGAGCAACGTACCAACGGTTGGTCAATAAAATGTTCGCATAGTAAATCGAGAAAATAATGAAAGTGTACATAGACAACATGCTCGTCAAGTCACGAAAAGCGGTTGACCATATCGAGCACCTCCATGAATACTTCAAAATTCTTAATCTTACAAGATGAAGTTGAACCCCGCTAAGTGCACATTCACAGTAACATCCAGGAGAACACGAAGGAAGAAAAGTTCGAATGCTTACAATTTTATCCACTTCTCCAAGCAAACAAACCAGATTGCAGCCATGAAAACATTACCATTACCCACACGAAGGAATTTTAACGGTTGACTAGAAGAATCGCCGCCCTTAGCCGACTCATTTCAAGATCAACGGATAAATGCCTACCATACTATCAACTTCTCCGAGCAAACAAAAAGTTTTAATGGAGCGTGTAATGTGAAGAAGCGTCCTACAACTCAAAATCTACTTCCCCACGCCAGCGAAATTGGCAAAACTAGAGGAAGGTGAGATGCTATACTTATACATCTCAATGACAAACGCTATAGTTATACATTTCAACTCCAAATACAGATATATCGACATAGTGCTCTGGTCCCATCGCACAACACCGAGGTGAAGTACAACACGACCCCCTTCTCCCTAGCGCATGGGGTAAAAGATATGGCACCGACGGAAGTCAACGTTGCCAGTCTCTAAAGAATAGCGATAACAATAAATGAGGAACTCAATAACGAAGAACAACGCGGACAAGCGCTCGTACATCAAAAAATTTAGCAACAGTCTGCAACGTGGTACTACAATAAGAAAACTAGAGGAAGTTACTTCGAAGAGGGCAATCTCATCCTCAGAAAATATGTAAAATCCACATAAATATATGCAGAAAAGCTAGGGGAAAATTGGGAACACCCATACTCTATCACCAAAACCCCCAGAGTAAGCGTCTACGAACTCGGTACAACATACTTACTACAACTAGAAGACTACATCGATTCTCATCAATTCACATCAATTTTCATTGATTTCTTGTTTTTTCAAAAACGGTTGCTCGCCCCTTCGAGCTATGTACATTCGTACTAAGCTAGCTATGATTTGCTTGATCGCCTTAAAAGGGGTACGTAGGCAACTCCCTTTTCCATGTAAAGGTGATGGGCGACTTTTACTCTGAATAAAATATGTTTGAAGATTCATCATTCTAGTCAAATGAGGGTACACGTTAGCACAACTGTAATTGTGAAATAATCCACATGATCATGTCGGTTGCATAAAAAACAATGCATGTATGATTTATGTCGGCGTCCACCTCAAAATATATCCTATAGTCCCTCGAGATAATGTAAGAATCGTCCCACAAATCTCCATACTAAGTATCACAGACGGGGTAAGCCGAGCGCATACCACCTTGCACCTAACCTTATTTTCAAGGGAACTTAAAGTAGGTTTTGTTTAGCAAAAGCTTGAGTCTAGCATTGAGTGTTACGTGTCGAAGAGTTCGCATAAGCGTATGTTAGACCCGAGTCTGTTGGGTTAGTATATTTTTATAACCAAAATTGGTTCAGTTATATAGAATTTCATTCTTGACTAGAAATCCAAGTAGTTCCCAAAAAATTCCTTTTAGAATTTCTTAGGTTCGATTGCATGCTTTTCTATATCATCTTTGCATTTATTGCTTTCAATTGCTCTCATAATCGCTAGTTAGCAACCACAACCATTCACTGCTTTTGCTCAAGGCATTATTAGCTCTTATAAGGCTCTTCGTGTTAGCACTTTAATCTTTGTGGTTTCGATCCCTAAGTACTACTGCGATCTGAGTGACGTCATATTTTATGCGCCATTGCCGAGGACTAAACGTGCAAACCCTCTATGACTTCGTCTATAACAAGTTTTTTCTTTCAATTTTTATTTTTACACTTTGATCGATCAACCTCCTTTTGGATCGATCAAACTTTTCGTAATGGCAGTTTTGTTCGATTGAACCTACTTAGGAACGATCAGACTTTTTGGTATAGGTTTCTCTAGAACACAAGGAACACTAGTGGTACATCCAACTATCTCCATGGTCTATTAGGAGTTAAGAAGAGTACAAGGTTGCTTTCTTAAGGCAATTCTACACTAAGGCTAGATCTACTCAGCTCAGGAACAAGATCGCCAATTTTCAGCAGCTTGTAGTAGAAACTTTCCATGAGGCTTTAAACCGCTTCAAACAATATGTTGCTGATTGCTCCCACCACATGCTTAATGAGGTAACCCTTCTAAACATCTTCTACAATGGTGTTGCAGAGAAGTACTAGAATGCTCTAGTTACCACCAACAATGGAGATTTTTCATGACCAAGACTGTTTAGGAGGCCCATGAGCTGTTTGAGAACATAGCTGCAAGCAGTGCTAACAAGCGCACATACTTTGACAGAAGAACAACTTGTTCCAAACCTATTTCCAAGGAGATATAAAAGATTAGAGCCCTAGTTGCTCAACTGTTGAACAAGGATGAGAGAGCTTGAAGTTGAGGTGGACTACATCGGAAACCCATTGACTACCAAAACAGAGGTTTTAACAATAACTACACGAACCACCCAAAATTTTCTTAAAGAAGCACCAATGTTGAGAACCCTCAAGATCAGTACTACCCACCTCAGAAAAACCAACAAGGTAACCAAACTAACCAATTCAAAGGTAAAGCATTTACTCGTGATGTAGGTAACTGATGTATTATGTTTTGTCGTCTTTTTGCCCCCTTTTCGATTTTCATTAATTTAGCTTGCATTAAGGCTTGAATAGGTTGCATTTGCATGCATTTCACATTTCAGGTGTTGAAGACGAGCAAAATCGAGAAAAGTGATCGAATGTATCCCAAAGGAGCATAAAGAGGCGATATTGGTTTCTTGTATCGGTTTCCACAAATTGGTACACATGTATTCTGTCCTTACTGGTGAAGACTGGCCCGTGTAAAGAAGATAGAAGAAAGGGACTATGTATCGTTTTCCCTAATCGGTACAACATACTGATACACCTATACCAGTTTGTTGTACAAATCACCATAAACCGATATGGAGAGGAGCAGGACGTGACCCATACTAGTGGCATGTAGCGGCCACTCATTACCAGTACCAGGGAGACCGTATCAGTTTGGCAAACTCATACCAAGGTGAAAAACTCAACAATTTGTGCATTGACCAATCCATTTTACATTTTGGTTTAGGTTAATCAATGTGTTTTGGGTTAACCCAAACCCTTTTCTTAGGAACAATATATACATTTTAAACTTAGTTTTTGTAATATATCTCTTATCTTAAATTTTCTCCTGAATAAAAAAGAATATTTGTTGATTTTTGTGAAAACCTTGAATTCTTGCCTTTAATCTTAAGTTCTTCTTGTTTTCCTTTGTTACTTCTTTTTATTTCTTGTTTAGATCATGATTATGCATATTCCCATCAAGGGATTTTGTGTGTGTTTATCATAATAAGTGAGTAGTTATTTCCTAAGCTAATGGATTAGATAGATTAGGGTGATGGAATTATGATGCTTAGAGTTTAAATTCCTTAGATCTTCACTCATTTAATGTTCTTAATGTTATATTTGACTTGCTCATTCAATTCAAGAATTTAGATAGTTTCATGTCCGAAAGGTGTTTGTGAAAATGTTTGAATAATTATTTGAGTTCTAAATGAGGCCTAGCAAAGTGATTATGTTAGTTAGTTTAGTGGTTAAATGGATTAGATCTTAATGCTTCCTTTTAATGCAATTAGTCAAGAGATTGTATTAGTTGCATGATTAGGAAATGAATTAGTACCACACGAGTGGATTAATCTAAATTAGGACATCTTAGACCAAATATGAACATGGATTGATAGTATGAGCATCATAGACTTAAGCTTGACCACCTAAGTCAATAACCTTACACATTTTCTGAACTTATTAATCGTTTTAGCTTCTTAATCATTTCATTGAGTTTTGCTAACTATGTTGACTGTGGTTGACTTTTGGTTTAATGCATATTAGGATGTTAATGACAAACAAACCTATCTTAGGTGCTTACCCCAAGACTTGATTGAGACTTGGAATGCTTGCAATAAGGCCTTTTTCTCCAAATTATTTTCCACTACAAGAACAACAAGATTGAGGAACAAGATCTCATGATTTGTGCAACGAAGCACATAGTCCATTGGTGAAGCTTGGGAGCGGTTAAAGAGCTATACCAATCATTGACCACATGATGGGTTCTCATAAGAAAGATTTCTCAACACACTATATAGGGGACTACAACCCAAGTATAAGATGATGCTAGACACCACAAGTTAATGAAACTTCTTTGGCCAAACTAGATACAACATGATGATGCTAGTTGAGAACCTCGTCCAAAGTGATAGACACTATGGAAAAGAGTATGGCAGTTCAGGATAGTGGTAGTGGTCGAGATGATCATTATAAGAGGGAAATAAAATCCCTTCATGAAAAGCTCGACTGGTTCATCACTTTAGAATAAGGAACAATCAATTATGTGAGTGATTTAGAAGAAGGGGTCCAAGAAGATGCACATCAAAACACTATGTGGGTAACCAAGGTTATAGATAAGAATTCAACAACTACCAACCCAAGCCAAACTTCATCTACAGAAACCCCAATGTGCCAAATCCTCGAGACCAAGGAGGTGTCCAAACCACCCAACCAAGGAGGTGTCCAAACTAAGCCTCAATATAACAATCAAGGAGGCTTCCAACCAAGAAACATTTCCAGTCCAACAAGCCTCCGAGTTTCTACAACGTCTTGATTAGTCAACAAGCTAAAAATTAGGGCAATGCTTCCTCTTCAAGTGCAAGGGTGGATCAAACCAACCAATTGTTGAAGCAAATATTGGAAGTAAAAAGTAGGAATTCCTTGGAGCTTAATGTGTTGAAGAAGGATATTCAAGCAAAAGTTGATCACTCCTATAACGACCTCACTGACAAGTTTGAGAGCATGGGTTCCCACATGAAGGCTCTAGACAACCAAGTGGGTCAAGTAACTTCCACCTCCAAAAGACGAATGGGACAACTACTGGAGAAGTCGGAAACCAACCCCAAAGAGTATGTAAATGCTATCACTCTTAAGAGTGGTAAAAAGTCACCTCCTAGACTTCTCATCGAAGACAATTAGAAGCAAGATGAGGGGGGGGGGTAATCATTTCGATAAAGGATGAAGAAGATTTGGAGGAGACACAAGCTAAAGAGGAAGTTGTCGATACAAATGGGAAAGGAAAAGAAACTTTTGAGGAGAAGAATGTTAAACCAAAGGCTCCGGTTTTCGAACCACAACCTTATGAGCCCAAGCTCCCATTTCCCGGAATATTCAAGACACAACTCATGGAGAAGTATAAAGCTTAGTTTGAAGAGAAAATGAAGGAGGTTCACATAACCATGCCCCTCACTGATGTGTTCATGTTCGTTACACATTATAGAAATTCCTCAAGGATGCAATCAAGAAGAAGTTGAAGGTCTTGGAAGGAATGATAGTCCTCTAAAACACGAAGCTGAAGGTCTTGGAAGGAGAGCAATGCAATCATCCAAACCAATAACACTTCTAAGGAACCTGAAAATCCTGGGAGTTTAACTATCCCTTGTGCTTTAGGAGCTAACGTTACCCCTATGCCCTTATCTGTTCCTAAAAAAACTTGGATTTACCTCTTTCAAACCTTGCATGATCTCTTTGGTGCGGGCCGATAGATCCGTGAGAGTCATGGTAGGAATGCAAGAAGATCTCTCGGTGAGGTTAGGGAACACCGAATTCCCAACCAACTTTTTAGTCATAGAGATAGAAGAAAAGCCTAATGATCCACTCACCTTCGGTAGAGCTTTCCTAGTATACCTTTCTTAGCAATCGCTAGAGCTATCATTGATGTCAAGAAAAGGAATGTTGACTTGCTTCTGGAAAGGATCATGTTCAACAGTAGGACATGAAGGCAATAATGAAGAAACCCATTGTGGCCAAGTGTTCTATGTGGAGGTCATGGACAAACTCCTCTATGAGTACCTAGAGGAGTTGGCTGAAGAAGACACTCTCCAAGTGGCTCTCACGGGTCAACAATGTGAAAATAGAACTCTTGGAGCTCAAGTTGAGGAGATAGAAAGAAGGTTTGACTCACATAATACTAGTGGAAGAAACTGTTTTTAAGACTTACCTAGGGAAGTTGATCTCGATGTCTGGNTAACCCTCGGTTTTCATTCGTTTTGCACTAGTTTAGGATGCATTTTAGAGTCTCTAGGTTTCATTTGCATGTTTTTCATCATTCCAGGTGCAGAGAAGGCAAAGGAGAGGAACTGAGCAATTATGGAGTATTTTCGGAGCAAAAATGGCTAAGTCCTGGGAAAACCAGACCCGCCGGTCATGCCAGACCGATGGACCTCAAACAGGACTATCTAGAGGAAGACCGCCGGTCAGGCCCATCGGTGTGCATTGACTGGTATGGATGAACGACGTGATTATGATGATGATGATGATAAAATCAAGTGATCNGACGTGATGATGATGATGATAAAATCAAGTGATCTATGGATTGATCAAATGAAGAGATAGAGGGCTGCAACTTANTTCACACAAAAAGTAGACAGAATTTCTTCGAAGAAGAAAAGGGGTTTTGTTGGCTTCACACCAATCTTTAGTATAACACTCAATTATCCAAAAACTGTTATCACAACAAAAGGATGAATGTTTTATTGATAAGTATCGTGCATAATATATAGAGGAAGGAGATGACAAAGGCTTCTCTTCGAAAATGACATAAAAGCAATAAATAAGACAAAGACTTAAAATATGACTCTTTGGT
>OVAO01003404.1:1084-11313 GCA_900406285.1 Biscutella auriculata | reverse complement strand
GTTGGATAAATTCCTCCTTGTTGCTCATCAGGGTCATGTTGGCATATGGTAAATATTTGACCTCGAGATCCTTGCAGAGTTCTTTGGTCATGACGTTTACGGTAGAGCTGATGTCGCATAGGGTTCTTTTCATATGGATTCCCAATTTGTTGATTGGGATGTGATAATAGCCTTGATCGTTGTGAGGGATGACAGTGCGGTACCCAACTCTTCGGTTATACATCTCTTCCCATTGTAAATCTTCATTTAGCTAGACTTTCGTAGACTCTAATTAATTCATATTTGTGTCCTCTTCAGACTCTTCTTCTTCAGACTGATTTTCTATAGATGACTCTTCATTCGTCCCATTCCGCAATGTCTGACGTCCTGAACTGTTACTCTCACTCGCCATACCCAACAGGAGTGCTTGCTCATAATTTTGCTCATTCCCCTTCATCGAATAATATGTCTGGATGTTGTGAGGTCACATATTAAGCATGACTACTCCATTCCTGACGTTTATGTCAGCGCCTGCAGTGGCTAGGAATGCTCGTCCAAAAACGAGCGGGTTCATTGGTTGTTTCTCCATCTGGAGAATCACAAAGTCTGTGGGGATCTCAACTCCTTGGTGCTGGACATGTAAGTTTTGCAGTATTCCGACTGGCTTCGAGAGAGAACTGTCGGCTAAAACAAGCTCAAACGGACAAGGTTGAAAGATTGAGTATCCGAGTGCGGTTGATGTGTTGTGCGACATGAAGTTTACACTTCCGACCAAATCGCATAAGCAATTTTCAAACGAGACTGAATGCAGAGTGCATGGAAGAGTGAAACTTCTTGGATCTTCTAATTTATTCAGAGTTTCTTTGGGGTCCGGGTTAGAAGTTTTAGACTTTTCGCGTAAATACTCAAATCTAGCCGACTCTTTGTCGAACTTTTCAATTATGACTTTGTAATTCGCTCTCATTTCCTCTGAGATGAACGGGTTTGCTAAGAGTTCCATTATACCTGGTAGCTTTCCTGGTTTCTATAATTCCTCTTTGCATCTCGTCGAAGAATCTTTCTGTTAGGGGATCATAGAGGTTAATACGAGAACTGTTTCCTGAAAACGTCCTCCCAACTTGAACTGCATTGTCCTCGATGCTAGTAAAAGTGTGGATTACGTTGGCGTACTCCTCCTTAGCCATTTCTGTCCGACCAGGTAGAGTACCCATGGGGCGTTTTGAACAGGAGGCGATCTGAGTCACCTGGTTGTCCAGAGCATTGACGTGGGCGACTAGAGAATCAAACTTGACGTTGAGTTTTGTATGGTTCCTATCGCCGCGAGAGGAGATATCGCACATGAAAGTTGTTGTTTCCTGAGAACTCTTTTTCTGAGATTCGATTAATTGCTTGAGGAGAACGGTGTTTTGATCATCGGATGAGGGAATGGGTCCTACATTCCCTTGGTAAGGTTGTTGTTGCTGTCTTTGGGCGAAAAATCTTGGGGGTTTCAAAGACTGACCATGTTGTTGCTGGTAATAACCCTGCTGCTGCTGGCGGTTATGCTGACCATATGTCAGATATCCTTAGTTCTGATAACCCTAATTCTGCTTTTGCTGCGGAGGATAAACCTGGTCCTGCGGGTTTGCAACATTTGTATTGCGGTAAGAAAGGTTCGGGTTGTAAGGCTTGTATCCTTGGTTTCCCATAAAGGCGACTTCTTCAATAGTGGAATCAGCGGTGTTAGGTTCTTCAGCTTCTACAACGAAGTGAACGGGAGATTGTTGGGTGGACAACAACTGAACAATCTTGGCGCTAAGGGCCTTAATTTTGAATCGTAATTGTCTTTCTTAAGGACGACTGGGGTTCGGTTTGCGCGGTCATATTCCTCAATGTGTGAGTTGCTGCTTTGAACAAGATCTTCAATAAGTTCAATTCCTCTGGCATGTGTTATAACTTATTGAAATTTCCTCCGCTAGCGGTGTTGAGGACCAATTGGTACATATCATTCAGGCCGCGGAAAAATGTGTTGACGAGGGACATCTCCGAGAAATTTTGGTGTGGACACTTGATAGGGTATGATGTAAAACGATCCCAAGCATCAACGAAGCATTCCAGGTTCTTTTTCCGAAAACCTGAGATATCATTGCGGAGCATGTTAGTTCGGGAGGATGGGAAGAATCGTTTCACGAATTTTTGTTTCCAGGCTTCCCATGTGGTTATAGAGTCACGAGGGTGCTTAACTTCCCACTGATGGGTAGTGCCATCCAAAGAGAACGTAAAAAGCCAGAGTTTTAGAGCGTCTTCAGAGACTCCGTTGATTACGACGGTACTACATGTGCGGTCAAAAAGGCTGATGTGTTCTAGAGGACACTCATCGGGAAGACCACTGAATTTACTGTCCTTTACCATAGATACTAGTCCTTGAGGGATGGTAGAGTTGTTTCGGTTTATTGGGGGTGGAAGGATGCCAAAACGCTGTCTGTTGGCAATAGGAGTATCAAAAGAGCCGATAATCGCAACAGGTGGGATTTGACGAACATGGGGTACAACATCCAGTATTTGTATAGGAGGGGGGTTTCCATGAAGAACGGGTGGAGGTGGGGGTGGTGGAGGTAGAATTTCACCATCTTGAGGTTCCGGGTGATTTTCCATGTCGATGTTCATTCTTTCAAGTTGTAACTGACGAATTCGTTCACGACGAGCTCGCCCAACCGTAACTCAAGTGCTCGAATGTCGGTGTTTACTGGAGTTAGACAGGAAGAACCGTGAGAGTGTAGGTGCATGTACCTGAAAAGATTGAAGTAGAGTGATTAAAGAACTGAAAAGTAAAATCTTAGTCCCTAAGATCAACCAAAGAACTATTGCTAACAAAAAGGAAATCCTGAGTTGGCAACGGCGCCAATTTGATAAGCAGAGTTTTTCTTTTCCCGCTACGTCTACTATGGATGAGTAGAGCAGAGAAAAGCAAAAACTCTGTCAAATGAAGAAGGTGGGTATATATCGAACCAAGTCGGGATGGTTGCTAGAGACAATAGAACTCGCACAGTATTTCCTAGGTCTAAGCATGATTTTAACTTTTTCACTAAAAATCATGTAATGATTGTCGTTAAATTGTAGTAAAGCAGGTGAGAATCAAAAAGCAAACTAAAGAAGATTGTAACGAAGTTCAATAAAAGAGAAAGCATGCAATTGACCAGGCAAATCGATTTCAGGCAAACGATCCTAGGTGTAGGTGCTCCGGTTTTAATGCTATTTCAAGGTTACAGAATTTAAAATGGACTTAGCCACTCTCGCACGAAGAGTCTCTCTCAGGGTAACTCTAACACCACACTCTCGTGTCTGCATGCTTTGAGAACCCCGAAGCAGTTACTTTCCCATAACCCATCCTAAATGTTATCCTAACATGCATCAATACCACGCTCTCGCGTCTGCATACCAAGGAAATCAAGAACAACATTCAGAAGTGTATAAGGCGGAAACTAAAAGCTAACTATTCCATTTAGGGTTTAGAAGCTTTCTTTAGATCATGGTTGAGTCGATCGGACTGCAATCAAGCTTTAAGAGTACCTTATCACATAAAATACCTGTAGTTCTAAACCCAGAACACCAGATCTAAAGATTCAGTGCCCTAATCTAGCATAACCAATCACCTAAAGGTAACTACTCACAAATCACAACTAAACAAAGCAAATCATAAACGCATATCTGATTCATTAAAACTTAAGGCAAGGTTCCTTACAGCAATAACCAGATCTAAAACTACAGAAACTAAACTAAAACTTGCAATAAAAATGTTCTCTAACAACCTAAAATGTCACACCCATCACATCACAAATGATGGCTTGAGGTGAGTATTTATAGGTGAGAAATCTAGGACTTCAGGGTAAAATCGCCAGATTATGGCATGAGAAATGACTGATATCGGCCATTAGGAGGCCGATATGGTGGCCAATATTGAATCTGGAGCATCACATGGCTGATATCATCTCTTCTATGGCCGATATTGAGACCATGGGCACTGCCTGGCCGATATTGTGGTCGATACTGAGACCATGGGCACTGCCTGGCCGATACTGAATGCTCTATGGCCGATATTGACTCTGGTTGACTTTCGGAGTTGACTCGTTCTTGCTCGATTTCGTCCTTTTCGGTCCTGAATGTTGCACGGTCCTGAATGTTGCACGGTCCTGAATATTGCACGGTCCTTCTAAACACCTGGAAATGCAATATGTACACAAATGTAATCCTAAAAGACTTTTAAACAACCGAAAATGCACGAAACCGAGGAAAAGACGGGACTAAAGTGTGAACTTATAGACGAAGCATTCCCTAACATTCCTAGCTAGAAAGTGTGACCTCTTCAGGTAAGCAATATCCATTGCTCTAGGTTGAACGCCATAGTCGTCTCCTGGTAAAGCGACTTTAGCAAGCTTCAGGATAAGAGTCACAAAGTTCCCAATACTAATTTGTGGGCTACCATCCTTCCGAGCCCATCCCCATTTCTGGATAGCCAAAAACTGTTGATAGAGAAGCTTCACGTGACTGTACATGCACATATCTAAACACAGAAATAGATCATCGTTCTCACGAAGAGAAAAGATAACAAGAAAGAATCCGTGACTAATGAAACAGAACTCCTCCACACGTAGGATTCCCGTCTCACGTCTCGCAGTGAATGAGTGAGTGAGAATCTTGTGTACATACCGTGGTGCATGATGCCATATGAGAGAGCACTTGGTCTTCCCCGCACTGAATGGTTTGGATCCGATCGTGTTCGATATAATGTTGATCTCTGCAGGGGAAAGTGCGCCAAACTGAACTCCGCTCTTAGCAAACCCGAAGACTTCATCAAAAGAAACCCGACACTCAACCTCGTCCCAACCTATGAAACTGATATTTCCAAGCCTAAATCCTCTGCCACGTCTGCCTCAGGAAAATTAACCTTCAGCGAGACAAGAAAAGCGCAATTGTACTCCATGAAACCTGGATGACGCAAATCCAAAACTGAGTCTATGCCCATACCTTGCAAAATATGTCTGACTTTCCTCTCAATACCTAAAGTACGCAGAGTGGCAATGTCGGGCAAGACTGAAGGAACGAATGCACACTCCATAAGTGCATGGCAAAGAGTGAGCTCCGTGCATTCCACAGAATGATATATCGGCTCAGGAATTTCCCGGGGTGATGGGAAAAAGGGTGGCGTTTCATTCATGTCATGAGGTGGTGCGGGCTCGGGAATTTCCTCCTCGGATAAATTCTCGGATACTCTTTCGGGTAAGCTTTCCATTATCAAATGTTCGGGTGCTAGTTCCACGGTTAAGTGCTTGGGCTCTTTTTGAATAAGATGCCTCTTCAGAGCATACCTGAGTCTAGCCTTTGGTTATGCTCCGTCCAAACTCTCCTCTCTTGTTTGTGCGATTATTTTTCCTTTGCCCTTATCCATGTTGGATGTCTTTTACTTTAACACAAGATATCTACAAAAATCAAGTTCAAGAACTCATTAAGTTCAAAATTTCCAAAGTTTCATAATTAAAGCCCATAACCCGAATTGATTACAGGGATATGCGATCAAGAAGCAAATACAACATGAACAAGGGATTCAATTCTCACCCAACCAAACAAATTGTTCAAATTTCGGTTCCAAGATTCAACAATTCAAGAACATTCCAAGGTTCCACAAAATTCTAGATTTCATTAAATTAAATACCTAACCTTGATATTTCCCAATAATCAAACTCCAATTTCATCACAAAACATGCAAACTATTTCAATTTAAGCAAAAATCTTCTTCCATTTTCTCATGAGAAATTCACGAACCAAGTTTTTATGATTTTTCAAAATTCATGCAATTCATGGCTCAATCATCAAGAGACACAAGCAACATTATCATTATCAAGGTGCTCAAAGCAAATGGAACACTAATCACAACCTAAAAGTTTGAAAATTTCAAGTTTTTGTTCTTGGTGAATAGTATCCACGAAAATGAGAGCTTGAGATTTCTACCTTTGATGCTTGAAATGGAGAAATAAATGGCGAAACTAGCAAGTATTGAAGAAACCCCAAGATCTTAGCCACAAAAACCAACAAATTTAAGCAAAAATCAAGGTTTTAAAATTTGAAATGGTGTTTTTGAAAAAAAAAATGTTGAAAGAGAAAGATGAGAGTGAGAGAAGAAATCAAAAAGAGAAGGGTTTTGTTATTTAAAACTAAATAAAAATCAAGCAAGGGGGAAGAAAAATGTACATCGGTCAAGCCCTTGTTGCGGATCGGTCTAGGGTTGGCCGATGTGCTACCTTCGGCGCGGTTATGCATGGATCGGTATGCACATGACCGATCCACTCCCTTGATTGCCCGATGTCCCGGATTGGTCGCAGCTTCGCATGGGTCGGTCACCTCATGGTCGATCTTCTTCCTTGTAGGCCAGGATTCCTTCTTGTTTCATCATTTCCTCGCTCCCTAGGCCAGGATAACTGCGTGTGTAGACATTTGGTGGATCGGGACAATAACTTTGTTGTTCGCTGCCATGTTCCCAACTCCATGAGATGTCTTATTCCTCAACTACAACCTCTCAAAAAGTGCAGTAAGGCGGACATGTGCTTCATTAACTGGTGCCTCGGGCATATCCTCGTGTTCATTTCCTATGATCCTCTCAGCGTCTTCAACCACTCCATAATATGATATCTCGTTCAACACAATCTCGGTCTTCAAAACGTGTTCTTCGTGCATACCCTGAACTCCATATTGTTCCATAATTTTAGTGTCAGCACACATCGGAAGGTAGACTCTATCATGACGATCATTTCTGATTTTCTTCAGGACAAGACCAAAATGACTAAAATATATGTGTCCTCCCGCATCCTTCAGAAATTCCTTCCTCAGAACAACCACTCCAATATTCCTCATTGATATTGAGTCAATGTCATAGAAATCAGTGTTGACCCAAGAATATTGAATCTGAATGGCTACACTGTGGACTACTCCAACCGATGGGATGCATCTCCCTGAGTATCTTGCTAAGTGTGTCACATGAGTAGAAGCGGGAACGAGACCCAAATGTGGACATAACGCACTTGACATCACGTTGACTGAAGAACTGGTATCACATAGGGCTCTCTCCAATGGGACCTCGAGTATACTGATAGGAAGATGGTAGCATCCTGGATCGAGATAAGTAGTAATATCTCTGTATCCTATCTGGTTTGCATTGTAGTCCCACCAAGGAGTACCCTCCTCGCGTCCTTCATAAGTCATCTCGGACTCTTCAGCTTCACCCACTTCAGATGGTTCTCCTTCTCCACTAGATTCCACTTCAAACATCTCATCATTCTGGCATGCTGCACTGGTAATCCCTAGAAAAAGGCTTGCTCTCGGTTATGTTTACTGTTTGAGATTCTCTTTGAATAATAGGTTTGGATCCCATGCGTTCCCAGGTCAAGTCTGACTATTCCATTCCTGATATCTATGTCAGCTCCAACAGTGGCTAGGAATGGGCATCTAAAGATGAGTGGGTTCTTAGGCGTCTTCTCCATCCAGAGAATCATAAAATCAACTCAAACTTCAACTCCTTTCAGCATGATGGGCAAGTTGTTGAGCATTCCTATGCGTTTCTTCAAAGAGCTCTCTGCTAATACCAGTGCATACCTGCATGGGCCATAAGAGGAGAAACTTAAATCATTAGCAACAGCTAGTGCCATAACATTCACCCTCGCACCTAAATCACATAGGTAATTGTCAAATGAAATTGAATAGAGAGTGCAAGGAAGAGTAAAAGTTCCTAGATCTTGTAAATCAGCCGGATCAGCCTCTATGAGAGGTATGGAATCTGAGTTCGAATTTGAATCATTGTATGGTTTGGGGATGTCAACAAAACCAACAGCAGATGTTTCAAATTTGTCGATCAAAGCTCTGAGCTTATCCTTAAATCCATCTATGTAGTTCGGGTTAGTCAACAATGCCCTGATCTTTGGCATTCTCAGCTTAGTTGCTCTTAAGTCCTCTCCGACATCATCATGAATCTAGGCCATTAGGCGACCCGGAAAGGGAAGCTGTGGGGATGCTTTGAACCAAATCCTCTATCGACATCAACAGTTGGTGCTGTCATAGTATTCCGCATGAGAAGTGATGCTTTGAACCAAATCCTCTATCAACTCAAGACCACACGCTGGAGTAAGCTTATAGAAGTTACCGCCACTGGCTGTGTTGAGAACAAGTTGGTATTTATCATTGAGACCCCTGAAGAAAGTGTTGACCAAACTCATCTCAGAGAAGCCATGATGTGGGCACCTGAATGTGTAGGAGGTGAATTTGTCCCATGCCTCAGCAAAACTCTCGAGATTATGTTGTTTGACCCCTGATGTGTCACCTCGAAGCATGTTTGTCTGTGAAGACGGGAAGAACCGCTTGACAAACTCTTCCTTGCAAGCATCCCAAGTCGTGATAGAGTCATGTGGTAGCTTTTGTTCCCATTGGCGTGCAATGCCATCTAAAGAAAATTGGGAAAAG
The DNA here is from genome assembly GCA_900406285.1 of Biscutella auriculata. Lineage (NCBI taxonomy): Eukaryota > Viridiplantae > Streptophyta > Magnoliopsida > Brassicales > Brassicaceae > Biscutella > Biscutella auriculata. The sequence goes on along the minus strand of OVAO01003404.1, from coordinate 2,850 downwards.
TTTAAGCTTAAAAGCGTCCTTTGATACTTCATTGTTGATTACGGTGTTTCATAGCTAATCGAAGATGTTGATATCATCCAGAGGGCATTGGTCGGACAGTCCACTAATCTACTCTCTTTAACCATCCCAACAAGTCTAGAACTGATCGTGAAGTTGTTGCGGTTGACAGGCGGCGGAAGGATGCCAGTGCGCTGTCCATTAGCGATTGGTGCATCAAAGGCTCAAATTGTAACAACATAGGCGACTTGTCTAACATTGGGCAGTGGTTCCTAATCCGGAACATGTGGAAACTGAGCATTATGTTTTGGTGGAATCTGAACATTCTCCTAAGGAGGGTGGGCATTGGGCTTGGGTGGTGGTGCTTGTTGACTGGCAGCAACCTGAGGATCCTGATTTTCGTCCATGGCGAGATTTAAGCGTGCAATGTGTACCTCTCTTTCGTCTTCCCGACGAGCTCTGACGTTTTGTAGCTCAATCGCTCTAATATATGAATTCAGAGAAATAAGGATTGATGAGTCGTGTGACCGTAACTGCATGCACCTGAAAGCAAGAGAAGAAAAAAAAAGAAACAAAAAAAAAGAGTAGCTTAGTTCCTAGAAGAAACAAAAGAACTACTGCTAGCAAAATACTCCTGAGCCGGCAACGGCGCCAGCTTAATAAACATAATTTCTCTTACCCCATTGCTTCTTATGGACTAGAAGAGCATAGTAGAGAATTCAGGAATGAGAAAATGATGATAAAGGGGATTGTCGAACCACCTCAGGACGCTGCCAGAGACAATATAACGTATTAAGTTAATCCTAGGTCTAAACAGGACGGAACACTTCACTCAACCTACCCTAAGCATGGGGAATAAATTGTGTCAATTGCAGTAAGCGAAAATAACTCAGAAAGTAGCTAAATAACGAAAGACAATTAAAGGAAATACTAGGCAATCAACCGAGCAGATGATTTCAGGTGATTAATCCTAAGTCTAGATGCGTGATTTCAACTTTTTAGGGAATCTTAGGTCTAGGGATTTCTAATCTGGATTAATCCACTCTCGTGGCAAAAATCCATATCCTAACATGCGACAATCACAGTGATGTTTTACTAATTGAAACATACTAGGAAGCATTAACAATTTCTTATACAACCATTCTAAAATAACAATCCAATCTCTTGGCAAAGTATTTCAGAATTGCAATAGACATGAACTAAAGGCTAATTAGCACCTCTTGGACTTATAAGTCTTCTTTATATCATGATTGAATTGTCAAACTCAATCAAGCCTTAAGAGCATCATATTGCATAAGATACTTGTGATTATAAGTCCCAAACATCAAAACCTATAATCTAATCATCCTAATCCTACTCAATCAATCACCTAGAAGATGACTATTCACAATCCATGGATGAAACACCAAGATATTTGAAGAAAATCGGTTTCATCATGGCTAAAGATGAGCAAGAAAGGTAGAAGAAGATTGAAATTGCAAGATTAAAAAAAATATGAAGAACAAGAAGCATAAACACTAAATTAAAGCTTGAATCTCAAAGAAAATGCATTACAAGATCCAAAATAAAACTAAGAACAATAAAGAGAAATGGAAGGAGACCCTCTCGGTTTAGAGTAAAGAGACTATTTATATGAGTGGCAAATGAAGCAAAAACTAGCAAAATGTGAGATTTTAGGGTTTTGGCTCGGGTATGGTTTGGATCGATCAAAGGGTGACCGATCCTGGGCTGCTTTGTGACTGATGCTCGTCAGCAGGAGCTTCCTTGAC
>OVAO01003403.1:0-11313 GCA_900406285.1 Biscutella auriculata | reverse complement strand
TGGGACCTGAAGCGGCTTGAAACTTGAAAGTTCTGAAAAATGTGACGAGTATGGAATTGGTTGACTTGCTATAATCTAGTTTAATTCCTTCTATAATTGATAACATAGAGCTTTGTGATGATAGTCTTGTTCGAACCTATTTTGGTCTGATCGAATTCTTTCTTTTCATGAGTGCAAAATTTCTTAAACGATTTTAATACATGGTGAACAAATTTCTGCTTTGTTTTTCAGGCTAAAACACCCAATCATAGATATGTATATTACCTCCAATGTCATACTTCCTATGGCCAAAAGAAAAACAAACAAGCATCACGTCAAAGCATGATAATCGTCTAACCACCTAAGATTCCACACTAACTAGACAACAACTGGACCAAGTTAACTCAAACTCTCCCTAAGTTTTTGCACATGAATGAACAACGAAATGACATAAAAGAAAATAGTCATTTGGAGCTTGAAAAGGAGATTCGGGTAAAGGGAACGTTACCAAACTAAAAGTGAGCTTGACCACTGAGGGTTATAAAGAGTGGTAAAAAGGTAGAACTAACCTTGAGCGTGTTTTACTTCTCTTTATTGATATCAAACTCCCTAATAAGAACAATTAAAGATCAAGTAAGGTTCGATATTGACTGAGTTAACATCAGATCCAACAAAAGTCTATCAAGCATTGACTTTCTGGTAGAGAGTTTGGTCATATGGTTCTCCAATTTCTCTCCACCAAACATTGTCCAATAGTGGTAGTACTAGGCAACTAGCTATCATAAAGAGAGACAATCATCATACGAGAATGTCATAATCCCAAAATATCATAAGAGTTAATAACAATGCTGAAAATTAAAGGCAGGCTGAAAACAACAACATCAATATCACATAAGAAGCTGAAAACATCAGTAGACAACATAAGTAGTAACGGATAAAAGCAACAACATCAGTAATATGGGGCACACTCCCCCGACTTACTTCACACTATCCTGGTGTGAGAGCAAACCCAAATAAATGATTCACCGACAACCATAAAAAGATTGAAAGCAACATATAAAGATAGGGGTACGCTACTATGGGCATCTCCAGCAATAAGATGGAATCATGGGGGTTCTCCCTCGTCGGTATGCCTATACATCGTCAGAGCCAAGGAATCTGCATCAGAGGAATGAGAAAGAGAGTGAGGCCAATGGTCAGACACATTTGTCTGCCGACTGCTGCAAGAACCACCAGAAAGGTGATGTCAGATGAGAGACAACATGGTCTATCTTGTAAACGGTATCCAAATCTGGCTGAGGTCAGGCTAAGCGTTGGGTGGCATAGGAATATCATAGTCAGGTTACAGGCGCGTAAAGGCAGACGGGGGTTGATCAGACGATCGCTTAGATGCGGGGGAGAGGATACAGATGGCTCCCTGCGGGGGTGCTTGTTGCGACACCCCGTGGTGCATCGCAAAGTGCATCTGTAGGAAGGAGGAATGTAAGTTAGAGAGTCTAACATGCGGGATCGCTAGGAAAGATCATAGTCAGAGAGGGATTAGGAAACTTGATGAAACGTTGGGTGCCACTTGTATCCCCAAAGATATAATAGTAAAGTCTGTCAGAGTCTACAGTCGTTGATGTGGATCATGCAGTTGTACAAGTACCTCAGATCCATGCATGAAATGGGGGCATGTGATCTAGTATCAACTATTGCTTCCCCAGAAAAAGAGATACTAATTCCCCGCATGAGGGGTAATCATCCCACCGATATGTATGTCCTTCTTGCTCCCTAGTGCATCATTCCTAATAGTATTGAATTTCTACACAAGAATACAGTCAAGGTTATACTTATTACCTAGCGGCCTCGGGCCGCTGACTCTCAAGGCACTCTTGACTTCCAGATGGAGCATCTTGATCTCTACACATGTCAAAGATCTGGCCTCGACCTTCCCAAAGAAAGAGATGTTGAGCAGCTTGCCAATGTAACATAGGATATGGCTACGAACGAGGGACTGCTTGGTGTCACACCACTCCCCCAAGGTCGTAGAACCAATGGATCTCAAATATGTTGTGTTTTTGTCGTCTTTTAGCCTTTGTTTCCATTTGGTTTTCATTAGTTTAAGAAGCATTTAGGTCCATTTAGATTGCATTCACATTCATTTTATATTTGAGGTGTTGAAGACGAGTTGAATGGAGAAACTAGGTCAAAAAGGAAAAAAGTGCAAAATATGTGTAGTCTTAGAGATCATATCGAGCAACCATACTAGACACTTGTGAGAGGTACTGATCTTAAAGAATCATACCGGGAGCCCATATCAGGGTTGTGTGACCGGTACAAGTCATAAAGAGGTATTGATTTTTACCGGTACACCTAATTTTTGTTGTCCTCTCTCCTCTCGCAACTCTTTTTTCTCTTCTCCGCTCTTGTAATTCTCTTTGGAGAGAAAACCAAAACCTTTTAATTTCAGATTTAATCTTAGTTTTATTTCAGTTTTTTCTTCTATTATCATTTAATTTCTTGTTTATATCATGATTAAACATGAACCCACACTACCAAAAACCTTCATTGATAGCACTCCACCATAACACAAATTGACTAAATGTTATCATAAACGGTTTCCAGATTTTTTTGTCATCTATTATAGCACATAAAATATGCTATTCTATAATTTCACTAAAAAGAAACCGAAATTGTGTTTGATCCAACAAACATTTGCCAATTACTCATTATATCATCAAATTTATTCAATTAGTTTGTTAATTAGGTTCACCAAACTAAAAAGTTAAAATCAAAATCTTATAGCACTCCACGACAACGCGCAGTTAAGAACTGTTATTGTAGATGTTTGTAGATTATTTTGTATTATATAATAGCACAAAACACGTTATCGTATCGTTAAAATTTAATTCCCTATGAAATTTAAGTTCCCGTCCTATAAAATTAATTTCCCACTTATCTGAATTGGAGTGGCAGAATTAAACTCCCGCTCTATGAAATTTTACGTTAGATTAAATATCTAAATATATAAAATTTGACACCGATCACCTCAAACATCTACCCTAAACTCAAAAATTAAACACTAACCCATAACTTTAAAAATTTCAAGTTTCCTCTTGTTTTAGGGGTTAGATGGGGTTTATGGGTTTGAAACACAAAATTGGTGTTTTAGTGTTTGAGAACAAACCAAAAATGTAAATTATAATAGAAAATAAAATTAACCAAAGAAATACATTTCTGAAAATAAAATAAAATTCAAAAGTTTGGTTATTATGGATAACATGTGCTTTAGTGGTTAGATGGTGTTTAGGAGTTATAGTTAACTCTAAACTCAAAAACTCTATAAATCAAAACATCAATCATAAATTCTATACCCTACACTCTAAATATTAAATCATATATTCATTCCTAGACTTCAAACCTTATTTTTCAATATATCAGTACAAGAAAATAGTCATTTTGCGACTACAAATTGCGACTACAAATTGCGACTACGCTTGTAGTCGCACATATTTGCGACTATAGTGCGACTACGTTTCCACCTTGTTGCAACTTCGTAGCCAAAGTCGCAGTGTAGTCGCCCATCTGCGACGACACTTTAAGAGTCACAGATGTGCGACTACCACTGCAATTGTTACTCTATAGTCGCAATTTTTGCAACTACATAGAGACTAATAACTATTGTGGTAGAGATGTAGTGGCTAATGTAGTCGCAATTTTACCATAGTCGCAAATTTTACGACTCGACAACCACACTTTTCATTAGTTGCAATGTAGTCGCAGTGTAGTTACAGAAGTGGTTAAAACACATTTTAATTTTGGAACGGGTAGGTATAACTAATATTTGCCACTAGTTATGGAGTTGCAGTGTAGTTGCATATATTGCTATATATACACGATCTATATATACACGAACTTGGCTTATATATTGCAAAGAAAACAAACTTAAAGAGATAATCGATGATGACTCCTTACAATAATTGGAGGTCGAGAGATTGGATGTATCGGAGAATCGATGAGCAGACAAATAACATTTTCGCTGAGTTTATTGTCAGAGTTGAAGAATTCATGAATGTGGCAAGCAATCAAACGATTGCCCAAAGTAGCGGGAGTAAGTTTTACTGTCCTTGTCGTAGTTGCAAGAACGGAAAATTTCTTACAGGCCGTAAAATTTGGACCCATCTCTATGGTAGAGGTTTTATGCCAAATTATTACACTTGGTATAGACATGGGAAGGAAGTGAATGTTGATATACGAACAAGTTATAATACCAATTATCAACCAAGTTGTAGTGATTATCAAGGAGATGTTGGTTATAATATGGGTGGATTAGTAGAGATGGTTCATGATGCCTTTAATGCAAACTTGGTCATTAATGATAACCAAGATGAGCATATCAATGTTCACGGTTATCAAAACGCGGAAGAACCAATCGAGGAGGAACAAATTGAGGAGGAACCAAACGAGGAGTCAAGACATTTTTACCACATGTTGGATGCCACAAAAAATCCATTGTACGATGGTTGTAATGTAGAGGACTCACAATTATCTATAGTGACTAAGTACGTGAACTTGAAGGTCGATTTTAATATGGCCAAGAAATGCGTCTATATATGGAATCAACTTATTACGAGAATTTTGCCAAAGGAAAACCAAGCGACAAGTTCTTATTACGAGACAGAGAAACTGATGCGGAATCTAGGTCTCCCATATCATACAATTGATGTGTGTATCGAGAATTTTATGATCTTTTGGAAAGAAGATGAATCATTATATGCATGTAAATTTTGTGAAGCACCTAGGTATAAGCGTAGCGGCGGACGAACAAAAATACCATATAGTCGAATGTGGTATTTGCCGGTGGGAGATATATTAAAGAGGATGTATTAGACCGAGAAGAATGCGAAAGCAATGAGGTGTTACTTGGAGCATGAGTCAAAGGATGGAACATTGATTCATCCATCAGATGGACTTGAATGGAAAAAATTTCAGAAACTACATCCTAGCATTGCTAGAGAACCAAGAAAGGTTTACCTCAGATTGTGCACGGATAGATTCAATCCATTTGGAATGTCACAGAATCATTCGCTATGGCCTTTGATATTGACTGCGTATAACTTGCCCCCAGATTTTTGTATGAGTCCATCTTTTAAGTTGAATTCAGGGCCGAAGCATCCACGAGCAACTCTTGATGTTTACCTTCGACCATTGATTGATGAATTAAAAGAGCTTTAGTCTACTAGAGTTGTTGCGTACGATATAGCAAGTAGACATAATTTTAACTTAAAAGCAGTTATAATGTGCACGATCAGTGATTTTCCAGCATATGGCATGCTTTCAGGATGGACGACACACGATACGTTAGCATGTCCAATATGCATGGAAAATACAAAGGCATTTCAGCTGCCTAATGGAAGGAAGACGTGTTGGTTTGATTGTCACCAACGATATCTTCCTGCAAACCATCCATTACGGAAGAAAAAAATTTCTTGAAAGGGAAACACGTTGTGGATGCTTATCCTCATGAATCTTTGTCCGGTTTGCAAGTTTATTACGAGTGAATAATGCAAGTGAATCTGTTGAAAACATCTGTATGCAGTGGGAATGGGCATGAGGTAAAGAAACCGAGATATAAGTAAGACGCTGGGATATGGTAAGACGCATCATTGGCACAAAGAAAACATATTTTGGGAGTTGCCATATTGGACGGACTTAAATCTACGACATAATCTAGATGTTATGCATATAGAGAAGAATTTCTTTGATAACATCTTGCACACAGTGATGAACGACGAGAAATGCGAGAATGGATTTAGCTCAATTTTGTGCAAGGAAATAGTTGCATCTAGATTCTCAGAAAGAGCTTATATTTCCATCTTTCGATTTTCCGCAATTGCTAAGGAGAGGTTATTGGAATGTGCCAAAAACAAAGTTAGATTCCCAAATGCTATGCATCAGACCTAGCTACTTGTGTCGATATCGATGGAGGGAAGTTTTCAGCTGTGACGAGTCATAATTTTCATGTGTTTATGGAGCGGTTGCTTCCGTTTATATTTGCATAACTCTTACCTCGAAACGTACATCTTGCTCTATTTGGTATGTACATTTAATATTAATACAACAAGTCTTACATATATTCTAATTAAAGTAATACGAATGATGAATGAATATAACTTATACGTAGGAGTTGCAAGCTTTTTTGGGGAATTGTGTTCAAGATCTCTGCAACAAAACCGAGTGAAAATTGTGAAGGAAAACATAGTCATAATTTTATGCAATTTAGAGAAGATCTTTCCACCTGGTTATTTCGATGTAATGGAGCATCTCCCCGTACATCTACCGTTCAAAGCTGAACTTGGTGGGCATGTATAATACAAGTGGACATATCATTTCAAAAGGTTTTTTTAAGAAATTGAAAAGAAAGGCGACAAAAAAGATATGCAGCTTGATCAATAGTGGAATCGTATGTGAATGACGAAATTGCTTATTTCTCTGAACACTACTTTGCCGCGAATATACAAACAAAATAAGGTAATTTTGTTGTAAACATGTGTAATTTTGTATTCATATTTTCATACTGTAAACATGAAGGTGAAGTCCATGTTTATCCTTTTGGTTGTGTACCAGATATATTCTGCCATGTAGGATGGGCGAGTGGAAGATGTAAGGAGATATGGTTCTCTGAAAGAGACTATCAGTGCACACATGCATATGTTTTGCATAATTGTGATTACTTTCGGGAAATTGAGAGGTACTTTGCATGGTTGTACGTAATATACATATATATATATATATAATATAAAGGGAATACTTTAATCTCAATGTTTATTATATATAGCTTATTCGAAGCTCAAATTCGTTCATGTATCCAACACTTTCTGATGATGAAGTTTGTATAAAGAGGGACCAAGAATTTCCTACGTGTCCTATTTGGGTTCAGAAGTTAGTTCAAGGCCCCATGAACAAGGCCATGACTTGGCCCATATATTATACGAGTGTATCTATTCCATACACGAAATCATGGTCATCGAAGAAAAACGTATAACTACAGAATATGTGTGGAAGGAGAAAATTAAGTAGACACATCTGGTGAAGCTAATTTTTATGGGAACATAACAGATATCATACAACTAGAGTACCCAGGTTTGGTGCATATGAAGATCACACTCTTAAAATGTGAGTCCCACGATGGGTAGAGAAACGAGAAGGAGCAACAGTGGTGTTGCAGACGTTCTAGCATCTGGGAAATATTACAAATATGAACCTTTTATTTTTGGTAATTTTTAGTTTTTAACTTTAATTATTGTATTATATACAAATGAATTCATATATATATTTACTGAATATATTTGCAATTGCAGCTTCTCAAGGCGATCATGTTTGCTATGTATCTCAAGGCGACCACTTGGAAATATTTCAGGATCATATAGCGACTACCTACTCTACTGCAACAAGAAAATGACATTGATGTCGAAGTCAATACGATTGAAGAGGTTGTCATCGATAATTTAGCAGTTGGCTCAGGAGAAAAAAATGATATTGATTTTAACGTCCAAGATATGGAAGGAGATGATGAATTTCTTTTTAATTTATCTACTTCCGCTGATGATGATGATGATACTGATGTTGATGATGATGTTGATGATGATGATGATGAGGAAATTGCTGACTAATAAATATATGTTGGATTTATCAACTTCAAGTTAATGTAATTTCATTTTTATATTATCAACTTCAAGTTAATGCGGAAAAATTACTAAGTTATATAGTCATAAGGATATATAAATCGTAGTCTGCGACTCCACTGCGAACCCCCTTGCTGTTTTTTAAATCGTAGTCTGCGACTCCACTGCGACTAAGACATGTTTCACCTAGATAGGGGTCATATATACCATATCGATTTGAACGTAGTCGCATATAAGTCGTAGATATGCGACTTATATGCCACCACACGTGGTTATACTCCCTAAACCACATGTCCTCGCAGATGAGTCGCATATCTGCGATAACAGTAGGACTCCTCTACGACTTCGACCATCAGTTTGACTAAAATACGCTCCATTATACCATATTTATTTTTCTGATTGCAATGTCCCAAATAGAAATGATTTCAAGTAACAAGAATGTATCGTAAATTCTATTATGGTATATTGTTTTTTTAAAACTAAACACTATATCGATACCCTGATAGATATCATGGATAAGCATTACATTTAAGTGAATATCTTATATATTCGAGTTTATCACATTTTAATATATTAGTTTTAATATTTTATTTTACATTTTAATTCGTCTATATGTATTTAGACTTAAAGACGTAGCAATATATATATATATATATATATTTTTTTTTTATTATATCAAATTTGATTTGGTTTACGTTTTTTTAATACCAAAACAAAATTATTATAGATATATATATATATCTATATCTGTAATAAAACATCGATGTGGTTACTTTGGCTCAGTGGTTCACGTATATTACAAAGGTTCTTTGTATTCCGTGAGACCAAGGTTCGAACGACCTTGAGGGTTTTGTTTTTCTTTTTCGGAGTGGCAGTGGTGTCGAACATCTGCGACTCCTCTGCGATTATAGCGTGTTTCACCAAGATGGTTGACATATCAAGCCATATTTTTGTGCCGGAGTCGCAGAGGAGTCGCATATGTGCGACACCACTGCGACTATTCCTTTATCACTCGGATTGGTGACTTGTCGAGTAATTCAAATTAACTGTAGTCGTAGAGAAGTCGCAGATGTGTGACTCTAATGCGACTACGGTTAGTTCGCATTCCTCGTATATAACGTAGGCATCGAGAACTGAAGCTTTGACTAGGCGGTTCCCTATGGAGTCGCAGCAGAGTCGCATATCTTTGACTCCCTTTAATTCAAAACTTTTGGATTTCCGTGCAAAACGGTTAAAAATTAAACGTGGTCGCGCATGACTACACTGCGACATTACTTGTTGTCGCAGACCTGTTCATCATCTTCGATAGTTTATCTTCTCCTCCTCTTTTTTTGCGATTTCAAGTTATCATAACCGCAATCCCTCATCAACAAACCGTGAAAATGGCCAGTCAAGGAACCGGCGTGGAGGTCGTCAATCACCAAGATCTTCATCGAATTCTTCTCGGTTGGGTCCCGACTACAATTTCACGTCGGCTTCGTCACCGAAAAACACCACCACCGACGCTACGCTGAGGTCGTCGGGACTCATCCAAAGGCAGCTATTCCCGTCACCGCCCTTGGCTTAATTCATGTACTAGGCACTGGCACCATTGTCGGGGATGAACCAATGGCCGAGATATTCACTGGAGATGAGATTCTCACCGGAGTTGGGCTTCTTCCCGGTTCCACAAATGGGCTCGGGTCAGCATACTCCACCGCAACCACATAAGGTTCCGCCTCCGGTGGCAGAACCGACAGTTCCGAATACCACATCTTTGTTAGACGCGCTTCTTGCAAGGTCGGGCCGCGAGCATTTGTGGCTATTATCACCGTCCCCCGAAGTCCCAACAATATTTGGTAACTTTAAATAAATTTTATTCAATATATTATTTTTAGAATTATTACGATAATTATAAGATAATTTTGATGATTTCAAATAATTAACTTTGATGTAGAAGTGTAATAATGATTTTAGAGTTATTAGAATAATTTATTTCAATTTTAAGAGTTATTAGAATATTTATTAGATAATTTAGATGAATTTAGATAATTTATTTTGCTATAGATTTAAAAAAATTAAACTAAATGACTTTTCATTAAAGAAATCTTTTTAAAAAATTAAATGATTTTAAAATTATTATTGAATTTTAATTTTCAATAAGTTTTTAATTTATTATTGAATTTTAATTTTCAATGTACTATAATACTTTTGTAATTTTTATCAAAACTTTAAGGTTCGATTGGGATAATGGCGTTTTAGCTCGGGATATCTCGACTTTACTTAAGGAAAAGTTTGACGGCTCTTATTACAGTTGGACCGTAACCCCTGCACTAGTCCAGGACCGTTATTTTCATCACTTCACGGTACGTTTTAATTTATTTTTATACATCTATTCTATTATGAATTTTATTTACAGTTCTCTAACTAAAAATTTGATATATGTAGCAACGCAATCGTTGGGATCCAACGATTACAACATTAGTGCGAAAGGATTTTGACATAGTTTGCATTCACCGGATGAAAGAGAATATCTCCCGGGCGAAGACATATGGAAAACGTCCCCCATGGATTGGGGAGTCGTTGTAGGCGACAATGGGCCAGCATTGGGACACCGAGGAATCTCGAGAGCGGAGTAGTAATGCTTCCACCTCTAGGAATTTGCAGCAGGATGGTCTTGATCCCCATGTCCACTTGTCCGGCTATAAATCTTATTTGTGAGTCCAACAAGAATTTGTATGTTTTGATTTCGTTTTTTTAATTTAACATGATCATTTTAAATATTAACTTTTGATTTTTGATTGTAGATGCACTAAAAAGGAAGATCGGCGAGTATAGGTGAAGTAGTTATCAAGACTCATACCAGGGCAGACGACTCATATGTCGAAAAGAAGGCTAAAAAAGTTGTTGAAAACTTCGACATGAAGTTGCAAGAGACGGTATCTCAGATGGATCCCTCTGAGACGTCAGATGGGACTTCTGAAGTTGTGGATCTCCTCACGCAAGAGCAGATGAAAGATTAATTCATTCGGGTACTAATTAGTTTTTTTCTTTTTTAATTTATTTTAATACCTTAAATTTAAAATTTAATATCATTTTTAATCTACTATTGCGGATGAGCGATGTCGTCATTATGGAGTAGTCAGTCTCGAGATTCTTGGGAAACGTTTGCAGGATGGATCGAGTAATGCAACGGCTTTTCAGACAATTCAAGAACAGCTTATGGCGGCTCAAAGGCATATTCAAGAGCAAGAAGCGAGGAATGCTTACCACCATTACTACTATAGACGAGTAGAGCAGAGGAAAATATAACTGTTTAATAAATAAAGAAGGGTATATATCGAACCAAATCGGGAGTTGCACTAGGTCAATCAGCCTATATAGAGTCTAGCTGGTCTAAGTAGAATAGGAATTGAATGTTGTCACTAACAATCCTAAAATGATGGCATAAAGTAAACAGAACAAAACAATCAAAGAGCAAGGGTAAAACGATCCTAAGCAAATGGACTAGAGAAAGAAACGAGTGATTATAGTTCAGGAAACTGACGCTAAACTAAAACAGGATTTTACTAATCCTAGATCTAGGAATATCGAAAGAAGACCCGCGCTCTAGCGTCAAAGATCCCTTTTGTAGATAAGATCATCGCAATCTCTTGACTAGATTTAATACCTAGAAAGCAATAAGAAC
>OVAO01003401.1:0-11317 GCA_900406285.1 Biscutella auriculata | reverse complement strand
ATAGTAAACCATAGTAAACCAGCTAAACCGATGATATGAATATGAGAATGCTAATAATTAGTTCCTTATTTAGTAGAAAATTTTGTCTTTCGTAGCAACCTTATCAAAGATATCACCGTTACTATTTTGACATTCTAAATATACAAGTTTAGAGTTAATCAAACATTATCTTCGATCTAACTAGACACATTACCTTCGATCTAACTAGACACTTTATGTCAATATTATAATCAAATCTCGAAAAAACCAAATTTCAGTTTCATCATATCTGAAGCACTAGACGACCATCGGAGGCAAAAATTAAACTTGTCTTCCACCTCGCCGATCGTAGCAATCGTCGGAGACATTGATCTCCCCGAACCTATTCTTCATTGTCATTGTCTAACATTTCAAAGATTCAGCATTTTTTACTGTACCTGCTCAGAATTCTATTCGTTTGTTATTTTCGTTATGTATTCCGTCATCGATTCATTGTTTTTTTATCTTCTTTCGAGAATAAGTATAATAATCTAAATTATTGGTTATGCTCTTAACAAGTCTGGGTGTAAGTATAATAGTCTATATTTGACGAAGAAGTCACGAGACTCTTAGACGCGGGAACGATCTACGAGGTATAGTATCCCGAGTGGTTGGTCAACCCGGTGGTCATGAAGAAGAAGGACGAAAAGTGGAGGGTGTGCTTCGACTTCAAAGATCTTATCAAAGCTTGTCTAAAAGACAGCTTCCCTCTTCAACATATCGACCGCCTAGTGGAGACAACATAAGGTAACGAGCTCCTCACATTATGGACACCTTCTCCGCGTATAACCAGATTTTCATGAATCCCGACGATCGCGAGAAGACGTCCTTTATCACGGATAGGGGCACGTACTGCTACAAGGGGATGTCGTTCAGTCTAAAGAACGCTGGACAGACCTATCAACGACTTGGCAATAAGATGTTCGAAAAACAGATAAAAAAAACCACATAAGTGTACATGAACGACATGCTCGTAAAGTCACTAAAAGCGTCGAACCATGTCGGTCATCTCAACGAGTGTTTCAAGGTGCTCAACAAGTACAACATGAATCTCAATCCAGCCAAGTGCACATTCATAGTAACTTCCGACGAATTCCTGGGGTACGTAGTCACCAGACGAGGTATCGAGGCTAACTCGAAGCAGATAACAACTGTGACTACGCCGCCATCACCGAGAAATGCAAAAGAAGTACAACGACTTACCGGAAGAATCTCCGCCCTCAATCAGTTCATATTGACATCAACAAACAAGTGTCTTCCATTTTACCAACTCCTCCGAGCGAACAAGAAGTTCAAATGGACCGAGTAGTGTAAGGAGGCCTTCNCCCCCCCCCCCCCCCCCCAATATTGGCACAACCTGAGGAGGGCGAGATGTTGTACCTATACATCTCGAGTACAAATGCGGCCGTCCGCGGAGTACTCATCCGAGAAGATAGGGAAGCGCAGCGACCTATCTTCAACATCAATAAAAGTCTAAACGAGGCAAAAGCTCATTATCTGGCTCTAGAGAAATTAGCTCTCGTCGTGATCATATCAGCTAGAAAGCTGTAACCGTACTTCCAATCTCATTTTATCGTCGTGCAAACCAATCAACCAATCTGAAGGGTCTTGCACAACCCCCAACTAGTCGGGACGATTAGGGAAATGGATGGTGGAGTTAAGCGAATACGACATCGAGTATAAGACAAGAGTCAGTGCGAAAGCATAAGTACTCTCAGACTTTATCATAGAGATCCCCCTGGCGAAGAGAAGAATGAGAAAGTTGGGGAGAAATAGACCATGCACGTGGACAGATCATCATCGAGCCAATGATCAGGAGTCAGAATACGACTAACGTCACCAACCAGAGATATTCTCGAGCAATCTTTCGAACTAGCTTTCTTGCATCCAACAACGAGGCAGAGGGAAAAGGGAAATAATCCTTTTATAAGAGATCAAAATTAAGGGAAAATGGAAATAATCTTGATGTCGACGGGGTCTCCGCCGGTCAGTCCAGACTGGCACAAGTGACCGGCCTTGATTCTCCGTCGGGACTAGTTGAGTTCCGCTGGTCTGTTTTGACCGGCGGGCTTGACCTACGGTCTTCGTCCAAAAATGTTTGGGTAAGCTTCGTCGGTCAGTGCACACCGCTGGGACTGACCGACGGTGTTCCTCCGGATCAGCCTGTATGAGTTCCACCGGTCTGGCTTGACCGGTGGTTCTCTTGGGACTTAGCCATTTTTGTTCCGAAAATGCTCCATAATTGCTCAGTTCCTCTCCTTCACCTTCTCTGCACCTTAAATGATGGAAAACATGCAAATGCAACCTAGAGACTCTAAAATGCATCCTAAACTAATGTAAAACGAATGAAAACTGAATGGTAAAACCGGTAAAATACACACACATCAACTCCCCCAAACTTAGTCGTTGCTTGCCCTCAAGCAAAACAAATTATAAATTAAGGGTCGAGGTTTGAAAAACAAGAACCAAATAGCCTAGAGTTTTCGATGAGAGTGTTCCCATATTAGTATAACTACTTGTCTCATCATTTAAACACAAACACCATCAATCATCATAACTGTGTCAAGTCATTCCACTCAACTAGTTTAATCATGGTTTCATAAATTCAAATTAGACAAGAGCGAAACATGATCAAGGCACCCAACAGTTTCAATCGGTTCAGACTAATGGGGATTCCAATGCAAAAGAGAGGGTTTCACACAAGGTATGGAGGTCAATTGTAATTTGGTTTCTCTCGCGGAGTGAAAGAATTATAGCAAAATCAGGAAAGATAAAGAGCAATTGGGGCATAGAACATCGAATATCTATTCTTCCCCCAAACTTTGACCTTATTATCTACCCAATCATATTCTCTTGACCTTTTTCTTTTCCATTCTTCTTTTGACTTAGAAATTTTCTTATTTCTAGACTTTTTCTATCTCATCTTACTCCAAGGCTTTTATTATTATTATTATTTTCTTTTTCGGTTTTCTCTTTTTTTTTTTTTTTTGTAGCCTTACTCGGAGCATAAAATTTCTCTACTTGATTTCTATAGTCTAATAGCCTTTGGCTTCCCTTTGATCACATCCCTTTTTCTTTTTACCCATTTTTTTTTATTTTTCTCTTTTCAAGCTTTTCCATGTCAAACTCATAATCTCAAACTTAGTTCTACCCATAACCAGNATCCTAAGCTACCCAAATAGATGTTCTCTATTGTCGCTCTCTATACTTTCAGGTTTTTGCAAAATTACAATCACTGAATCAAAAGGAGAACCCGCATATGTGTTTTAGGCCACGGTGCAAAATAGGTTAGAGGGANAAGTGTTTCGGTCTAAGGTGCCCATATTCGTGCTTGAGTATAGAAAATACCATGAAACATTATGCAACCAAAATCATGTTAATTAAAGTCGGATTAAAAACTCATATCATATTGAAAGCAATCCTAAACTAGCAAGTATCAAAGACCATGGACTTAGCTTATCGTATATCATGCATTGTTGCATAGAACTACAAGACTTTTTCGAAACTACTAAACCGGAATCGATGATCTAAAGTGAAGGTTTTTGGTTCCCTTTTGAAAACACGAAGTGAATGCAATCTAAATGGGACTCAATCATAAACTATGATGCAATGCAATCCTAGACACTTAAACCCGAATAAAAACGAAAATATTTTTGGTTTTTCTAATTTTTTTTTCTTCTTATGCTGCAAAAAAAGTGAGAAAACAAACTAGCAAACTCATTAGTCTAAAGGTGGTATCTCCCCCAAACTCAAACAACACAGTACATGTGTGTCTATGTTTAGAAGATAGCCGAAGACAGAAAATTTGAAACAAAATCATGCTTATGTACAAGGTGAAAGAGAAGTACCAGAACTAGAAGCGGTAAGATTGACCTGTGCGTTTTGTCCGTGCGTTCTGAAGTGCGTGCGCCGGTCAAGCACACTGGTGTGTGCAGACCACTGTGATCCGAGCATACGTTTATGTTGTGCTTGCGCTGGTCATGCACACCGGTGTGTGCAGACCGGTGTGTTACGTCCAGAGCAAACCTGTACGTCCCACCGGTCAAGCACACTAGTGTGTTCAGACCGGCAGGACCTTTCTCGTCTCGGCTGTATGATCCACGCCGGTCAGCACTGACCGTTGTGACTGTCCGGCGTTGGCTACAGGAATTGCTTCCTCAACCACGCTGGTCAGCACTGACCGGTGGAGCTAAATGTTGCTTGCCCTCTGGGTACTCATACTTATCCTATCTGCCTTGATCATCAAGCTCCTTGTGATCATCAAACATCAAAAACCAAAAACCCAGACCCAATTTCTCAGAAGAAGAACGAAATAGAAACGAAAAATCAAAAACCAAAAGCATGAAAAAGGATAGACATGGGACTTCCTCCCAAGTGAGCTTGTTTAACGTCTCTAGCTTGACTCAATTGGGAGATCTCAGTTCAGGTTGGGGCTTTGCTCCAACTTTGTAATCCGTTACTAGAGCTTCTCAAGGTCAGCTTTATGTTATTTCCTTACCTTAGCTAAGTCTTCCTCATGCCTCCAGTGAAACTTGAGCATCTCAAGATAGAGTTCTCCTCCATTATCTTCTTCACCTTCTGCCTCTTGATCAATGTTCCCATGTATTACACTCTGTTTGACGGACTTTATCATTTTGCTGAGCTTTTCTAGTTCTTCCTAGTGTTCTTTCTTTGCAGCAGTCAATTGATCTTCGAGACCATAGTTCAGTATTAGCATGGCTGTGTAAAGTTCATCTCTATATTCCTCTATGATTTCTTCTTGTGCAGCATTTCTTTGTCTCAGGTTCTGCTCCACTGCATTGATTCTCTTCCTAATCTTTTCCATCTTATAGTGATTGTTGTGTCCACCTCTTGACACTTTGTTTTTAAGATCCAAAATTTGAGAGCGCATGTCTATATTCTGTTGAACTCCTTCATTGAATTTCCTATCTCTCATTCTCTTGTGCTCTCTGATTGAGCACTCCAATTCCTCAATTTGATCCTTAGTAGCAAAGTTTTCCAGCCCCCGTTCTACAACTATCTTGTGTTGTTGTGTCTGCCTAATTGATTGGTGAACGCCTTGATGAAACCCAGAATCTGATATAATCCAAAGTCAGGTTCATTTCGATTGATTTCCTCAGTTTTATGGTTGTCTTCTGCAATTGGGCGAGCCTCTTCGTCACTCTCTGCTCTTCTTGTTCATCATTCAGTTGTCCAAACAACTCATCTATTATACCATCCTCACTACTTTCAGCATATGTCCAACTCTATGGAATTGGATTTCCATCGCCATTCTCCTTTAGTAAGTTGACATTGTTTGCGTTTTCTACCATCTCTTGCTCTTCGAGAAAACCTTGTTGTTCTAACCTTTGTTTTTTTTCCTTAGTTGACGTTCTAGAGCCTTGATATCCCGAGGTTCTTGCAATTGAGTTCTTGAAATTTTGGATATAGTGCTCATACACCTGAAAGAGAAAACAATTGTAGAACAATTAGTAAACTGAAAAATAAAAAACCTAATACCTAGCAAATGCAAAAAACTAATGGTTAATTGAAATCCCGATTTGGCAACGGCACCAATTGATAATTGGTATTTTCTGGTTTTGGTTGGTGGTTTATCAATGTAATATGGGTAAGGTGGGTGGTCAGGATGTCGAACCAACTCGGGGGAATTAACTCACAAGTTTTATGATGGATTTAAGTCTATGTGGACTAAAGGGTTTGTTCTGTCCCTAACAAATCCTAAGCAGCAAGTTGATAAAAATAAGAATTCAGAAATGAAGGAAACTCATGAATTAGGGAAATCGATATTGATAGTGGTTCTCATGCTAGATCGGTTTACTAAACTCCTTTGGGTTTATCCTATGTCTAAGAATTTCGACTATAGACTAACTCACTCTCGTGACGGAAGCTCATTTCCTAACATGCTACTACACAATCTATTGGCAATAAAACATGAATAGAAAGCACTAAACACAATTTCATACAACAATCAGTCAATAGCTTAAACAATCTCTTGGAAAGAATTGACTAACAACTTATTCACTAATTCAGGAATTTTACCAAACACCTTTCGGGCAATAAATCTCCTATGATCTAGATTAGGTTAGCTACTCTTATTCTAACATTAGGTTCATGAATAGATTGAGGATACTTATTCTATTTCAGATCTAAACCATTTCGAGCAAACAAATCTACCAAATCTAATCCCTAATCCATAAGCTTATAAAGATTACTCACAATTCATGCCTAGAACACTTAGAGAGTTTTTAGACATGATTTGTGAGAGGGATTGAGATTAGAATTAATTGGAACTAAGAAGCAAACAATTAAGAACAATCAAAACGGGAAAAAGGAATTGCAATATAAAAAGTACCAATGTAATCTCTCACAAATGTTTGATAATAATCAGATCTAAAACTTCAAAACCTAAGAAAACTTAAAGCAAAAAACGTGTTTAGGGTTTTTTTAATTGGATCATTTTATAGGAGATCAAAATTAAGGGCAAAAAAGGAAATAATCTTGATGTCGGCGAGGTCTCCGTCGGTCAGTGCAGACCAGCGCACGTGACCGGCGCTGATTCTCCGTCGGGCCTGGTTGAGTTCCGCTGGTCTGTCTTGACCGGCGGTCTTTATCTAGAACGGTCTGAGTAAGCTTCGCCGGTCAGGGCACACCATTGGGACTAACCGACAGTCTTCCTCCGGATCGGCCTATATGTGTTCCACCGGTTTGGCTTGACCGGTGGTCTTGACCAGCGTGGTTGGTTCTCCCGGGACTTAGCCATTTTGGTTTTGAAAACGCTCCATAATTGCTCAGTTCCTCTCCTTCGCCTTCCCTGCACCTGAAATGATGGAAAACATGGAAATGCAACCTAAAGACTATAAAATGCATCCTAAACTAATGCAAACAAATGAAAATAGAATGGTAAAACCGGTAAAATACACACACATCAGGAAGGCACAAGCATTATTGACCGACACTCCTTAAAGACTGTGAGGCCTATGCAGCTCGCTGTGAGATGTGTTAGCACCACACACCAATGATAAACTTACCAAGCGAGCTACTCTCGATAGTATCTCAGCCATATCCTTTCATGCGTTGGGCGATGGACATCGTCGGTCCTTTGCCCCCTTCGAAGCCAAAAAGGTCCATGCTTACCATGACCAACTATTTTACTAAGTGGTTGGAGGCAGAAGCCTACGCCAAAATCCAAGATTTCGACGTACAAAGCTTCGTATCGAAGAACATCATCTGCATGCACGGACTACCGTATGAGATCTTTACAGATAACGGATCACAATTCATCTTGACGAAATTTAAATTTTTTTGTGCGACGTGGAAGACCAGACTCAAAATATCAACGTCACACTATCTGCAAGGGAACATACAAGAAGAGGCAACCAATAATACTATCCTCGACGGACTGAAGAAACGCCTTGACTGCAATAAGGGATGTTGAGCGGAGGAGTTCGATGGTGTACTCTGGTCTCACTAGACGGGTACCGGAAAAACACCATTCTCTCTTGTTCATGGACTAGAAGCGATGGCTACGGCGGAAGTAAACGTCGACAGTCTACGAGAATAGCGATGATAGTGAACGATAAACTTAACGATGAGATGCTCGTTGAAAACCTAGAATTGATTGAGGACCAGTGAGACTAAACTCTCAGGCAATTGCAACTATCAATAGTCTGCAGTGCGGTACTACAACAAGAAAGTCAAGGGCGGTAATTTGAAGAAGGGGATCTCGTACTCCGAAGAGTCTTCGAAAATACTACAAAAGAGAACACAAGAAAATTTGGAGTAAATTTAAAAGGACCATAGTCGGTCACCAAAATTGTTAGATCAAACGTCTATGAGCTCACTATGATGGACCTCAAGCCAGTTCAAAGAGCATGGAACGCGGCACACCTAAGAAGATATTACTACTAAGGGAAGATCGACATGCGTTATTTCCTTTTCTGTTTCATTTTTTTTAAAGGATGCTCGCCCCTACCGAGCTAAGTACTAGAACGAACTACGACTGACTTGATCCTCTTTTCAAGGGGTACGTAGGCAGACCCCTTTCTTATGTGGAAGACGCGGTCCAAATTATTACTTTAATAAAATTAAATCTAGCTCCGAGAGTTACTCATTGAGATTGGAATTTTAAGTTGATTGTCTCTCAAGCTTCAAGAGGACTCATTTAACTTGGAACGAAAGTCGAGCGTCTCTGGACCTCAGACCAATTAAATCGAGCTCTGAAAATAATCATTTAACTTGCAACAAAAGTCGAGCGTCTCCGGACCTCACACCAATTAAACCGAGCTCTAAAAGGACTTACTTAACTTGGAATGAAAGTTGATCGTCTCTGGACCTCACACCAATCAAATTGAGCTCTATAATGACTCATTTAACTTGGAAAGAAAGTCGAGTGTCCCCGCACCTCACACCAATTAAATGGAGCTCCAAAATGACTCATTTAACTTGGAACTTAAGCCGAGGTCACGTGGTACCTCACACCGGTTAAAATCGAGCTTTGATGGAAACTCATTTAACTCGGTATCTAAAGCCGAGTGTTTCCGAAAACTCGCATTCCTTGAGTCATCGTCCTGGCTAGACGATCAATTGCGCGTTATGCATGGGTGTAGTGGTGAAATAATCTACACCTTAAAAGTTGATAGCGTCAGCGTACACCACGTTAATGTTTAATAAACATTAATTTTATCTGACAGTCACTCGAGATATAGTAAGCCGAGCATCGATAAGCCTCTCTAATCTTCATACTAAGTATCAGGATAAGCCGATAGATAGCACAAAGCTGTAAGTCAAGCGCATACCACCTTGCTTACTCGCAATGAGGCATACCACCTCATAAAACCATCATATATTGCTTGTCGACGATCGAGTTCACTTCTCAACAAGCTCAGAAAGAGATGGCGGACAAACTATCAGCGAGGGGGAATGAAGAAGAGAACTCAGGACAACACCCTGATAAGACTTCTCGGAAACCAACCCAAGGATGTCACCCCAACGGACCACACAACAAAGAGGTCCCCACTAAGCGCCAAAGCGAAGGAACCGACGAAACGATCGATAGATAACTCCAGAACTAGTCGGAGAAGGTATCAACGCCGCGAAACAGAGCCTCTACGAGAGAACCCATCGAAAAAACCTAGTGCCTGAACCAATAGTAAGAATACAGTGACAATATCGCCGACACAAACAAACACTTGATGAGAGCGTAGGAAAAGGCTTGAAACCTTGCCGACGAAAAGACATTTCTACAAGAAAGCAAGCAACCCGATTAAAGAAAGGATTAAAGAATGAGATAAATAGTTCTCCGAAAACGACTATTTATAGAGGAAAGTGTGGCGCTTCCGAGAAGAGTGTTGCGAACCAAGCATCAATCATTTAAGTCTAAGTTCAGAGCAATTAATGAAATAAGACAGAGTCGCCCGAAAACCCATCATTACCCAGGCGACCCTCGGTAAATGGCGATGACCAAAAAGTGGAACGATAGAGTAATAATGAGTGTCCAAGAAAGCATTAATTGTGCTACCAAAAGCACAGTCAAAGAATAGTACAAATGTTCAAAACATAAAGAAAAAGGGGTCGAGTCCCAAGTTACAACAAAGAAAAGCCCAATAAAGATGGTGGTTTCGAAGGCTCATCCGGGCCAAGTGGAGGACCAGACATGCCGCTCAAAAGGGCAACGATCGAGCTGAGATCATCCTTGCAGGAAGGAGCAATGTGAAAGTGATCATCCCCAAGCGGAGGAATAGCGTTACAGTCCGCCTTGGCCTTCATCGCGCGATATTGATCGACGAATCCGGCAAAAACACCATCCGCAAGCCTCATGCCCTGCTTCTCAACACCCTGCATATACTGGATAACGGCGACCATCTGACCGACCCACAAATTATCCTCAAAATGCTTGTGCAGATCGAATATGTGCTTCTTCAAATCGTCAAGCCGCACCTGGCAGTCCGCCACTACCGCCTCAACTCCCTCACGACTCCCTTCGATCAGAGCAAGACGACGAGTTTTGTCTACACGAGCAAGAGCAACGTCGCGCTCCCTGACAGCTTGGCTCAACTTCTCCTCACACGCTTTCAGCTTGTGAGAAGTCACCTCAAGCTCGACCTCCAGCCTCAACACAATCGTCTGCTCGTTCTTGAGCAGTGATATCCAGTTTGCTCTGTAAGGTGATCAACTTGTCCACGAGGCGGTTCACTGCCGAAGCAAGCTGGAGAATGACCTCACCAAATTAACGAGAGCAAGAACAAGAAAAAGGAGAGAGAAGAGTAATTCCAGCTCGAGCATGTCCTTGAATGATGGAGCAGTTACGTCAATACTTATCATCATCCACATAAGCTTGCTGCATCGAGCCATTTCAGTGCTCAGCGGGGAGTTCCCTTCATACAAAAAGTAGAATTTCCCGTTGGTGACCTTAGCCCTCTTAATAGACTCATCAAAGGAAGGAAGTTTCCCCATCTCTTTATAGGGATGATATACGCCATAGCAGGTGGAGAATCTTCAATGGCAACAAAAGTAGGAATCAAAGCCAGCGGCTCAAAAGGCGATACCTGAAGCCATCGAGGTTAGGATCGATTTGGCGATGGGAGGTGAGTAAATATCACAATAGCGACGTTGGGGAGAGGAGCAAAGAGCACAGAAAAATTTGTTTATGTGTCTAATGCAAAGATCATTCTCTGAAGGATAATTTGTGGATAAAAGAAAAGCTATCGAGTCAGCAAGCATCAATCAAGGAAAATGATCAATTGATGATAAAACTACCAAGTAAGAATTTCGTCTAAACAGATGTGTATACACCGTCCTAGTCCAAGCCCATCAAAAACTCCTGACGAACAAAGAAGTAGTGATCTCGCCATCTTTCATTCTCGACGAGAAAATCCTGAATAACCTCTACCAATCAGACTCTAATTATATTTATTCTGTTAAGTGTGATCTTTTGTAAGATTATTTGCTATGATTCGGGTACCCGAATGCCCATGCCTCTGTTGATAACGGAGGAAAAAAAAGGAAAAATCGTAAGTTTCCTGCAGTTGGATTCATCAAATAGTGGTCCTCATATCCAACGGCCTTAGAGCATGTGCAACACCTCTTTTTGAGGGTTGCTTGGNAATATATTAATAAAAAATGTTGATTGAGTTGCTTCAACTAAGGATCGTTGCTTCAGGAAGAACCATGAAGGATCGATTCTTCAGCTTATCCCGCGTTCAACGCGGATATTTTTATAATAAAAATATTTTAGTTTAATAAGATATTATTTTATTTAACATAGCTAGCAAAATATATTTAGTTTACATTTAAAATTTTA